>SJYX01006554.1:156621-176422 GCA_006410675.1 Oreotragus oreotragus | reverse complement strand
AGGTTGGTCATAACTTTTCTTCCAAGGAGTAAGCGTCTTTTAATTTCATGGCTGCATCACCATCTGCAGTGATTTTGAAGCCCCCCAAAATAAAGTCTCATGTAAACCTAATTAATTTCCAAAGGCCTCCCCTTCAAATATCATCATGTTGCGAGTTGGGGCTTCAGTATGAATTTTGGGAGAACATGAAAATTTCATCCACAGTGTGTATAAAAGCATGATAGACTCATTATCTGTGTAACTTGACAGGCACCAAGTTATGTAGACAAAGTGATATTTGTACACAAGTTATACAAGGATGAAGAAGAATCAAAGGTTTGTAGTGTAAGGTAAATTTTATCAGGAATGAGATAAACTGTGAATTTTGAGTCAAGAGATAATAGCCAAAAATATCTGAAGTGTTAGTTGCAATTCTATAATCCCTGCTGTTAATGGAACTTCTGTAATATTTTTCCTACCAAAACGTTGTTGTGGTGGTTGTTGTTCAGCTGCTAGGTTGTGTCTGACTCTTTGTGACCCCATGCCAGGGTCCTCTGTGCTCCAGTCTCCTGGAGTTTGTTACAATTCATAGCTATTGAGTCAATGATGGTATCTAACTTCTGCCACCCCATTCTCTTGCTTCAGTATTTCTCAGCATCAGGGTCTTTTCCAGTGCATTGGTTCATCACATTAGGTGGCCTAAGTATTGGAGCTCAGCTTCAGCATCAGTCCTTCCAATGACTATTCAGAGTTTATTTCCTGTATTGAGTGGTTTGATATCTTTGCTGTCCAAGGGACTCTTAAGAGTCTTCTCCAGCACCACAGTTTGAAAGCATCAATTCTTCAGTGGTTCAACCTTCTTTATGGTCCAACTCTCACATCTGTACATGACTACTGGGAAAACCATAGCTTTGACTAGACAGACCTTTGTTGGCAAAGTGATGTCTCTGTTTTTTAATACACTATTTAGGTTTGTTCATGGAGAAGGCAATGGCAGCCCACTCCAGTATTCTTGCCTGGAAAATCCATGGACGGAGGAGCCTGGTAGGCTGCAGTCCATGGGGTCGCTAAGAGTCGGACATGACTGAGCGACTTTCCTTTCACTTTTCTCTTTCATGCATTGGAGAAGGAAATGGCAACCCACCCCAGTGTTCTTGCCTGGAGAATCCCAGGGATGGGGGAGCCTGGTGGGCTCCGTCTATGGGGTCCCACAGAACCAGACATGACTGAAGCCACTTAGCAGCAGCAGCAGCAGCAGCAGGTTTGTCAAAGCTTTCCTTCCAAGAAGCAAGTGCCTTTTAATTTCATGGCAGCAATCACTTACTGCAGTAATTTTGGAGTACAAGAAAATAAAACCTGTCAGTTTCCACTTTTTTCCCTTCTATTTGCTATGAAGTATGAGACCAAATGCCTTGATCTTAGTTTTCTGAATGTTAAGTTTTAAGTACTTTCCTCTTTGTTCTCATCAAAAAACTCTGTAGTTCTTCACTTTCTGCCGTTAGAGTCATTCCTCTTCCTTTTCTAAACCCAGTTTGTACATCTAGAAGTTCTCAGTTCACATATTTGTATTATGTTATTGCCTCTGAGCTTACTCCAGGAAGGGCTGTGGACCAGCAGTTCAGCAGGGGCCTATTCCCTGATGGGGCTGAAGGCAACTCTTCAACCACCTCATATTAAGCCAACTGAGTGAGGTTTCAAATGATCATCCCCTGTTTAGTGGCCTGGAGGTTAGTGTCCTCAGTGGGGCCCAGCTTAGGGAAGAAGTGGTAAAATACACAACATCCAAGGACATACAGATTACAAATGTGTAACAGTTAGGACTAACCCCGATTCATTCATTTCTTTTATTGGTTTCAGAATACTTGAGTATTTTTTTCATTTACATTTTCTAATCAGGATAAAGAGAGAATTAAGATAAACTATGGCTTTAAAAATTGGTTTCTCTGTTTCTGAATAATTTTACTCAAAAGAGAATTTCTTCTAATGTGACACACATAGCTCCTTAAAAAAAAATAACGGGATACCTGTCAAACTGCAAATCTTTCTTTCTTGGTTGGAATTTAGTATAGAGTGCTATGCCCTTTTTTCATCTCCTCCAAGGAAAAATATATTTAAAGGAGTACTTTTTTCTTTTAACTTTGAACTTAATGAAATGTGTCTTTAAAAATAAAAAGCCAAAAAACATTCCTAGAGTGTGGTAAAAATCAGTGTATGCTAGAAAGTAGATTTTTGGAAGTGTACAATTTATTCTGCAGTAATATTCACTATTCTGTAAATCTTGGCCATTTAGTTAGGCAATGTTATGCATGCTATCTACTGTGGGTGTCTGAAGAATGTTCTGTGTTATATGCCAAATAATCTCATTTTGATTCCACTTAAGTTATTCTTGGGATTACCCTAAACCAGTAGAAGAACAGAGAATTATAAAGTTAATCTTAGAAATATTTAATAAGGATTGTAAGAGATATATATCCTCAAGTTTATGAAGAAACATCACAGTATCTTGGATATTTGAAACATAACAGGTCATGGGATGAAACCAGTAAAATATTTTCATTGTGTGCTCTGAAATGTCCTCATCTCTGCACTTTCTAGAATTACATCTTAGACTAAGGCCATCTTATATTAAATGAGCTAAATTATAGTAAGTACTCAGCTCAGTAATCGGTCTATGGTTGGCAGTCAATAAATATCATTTTTCTTCTCTGACGTGTATGTAATGTGGTCCGCTCATCTGTTTATTTAAATATGTAATATAAATACATATTTGCAACTTTGAAGAAATTTTAAAGTAACAATTTCAACAAATAACAATAAACAGCTCTAAGAACATAAACGTTAAAATATAAGACATTAAAATGAGGCAGCCAATCAGTTAAAAAGAAAAGCTCAACAGCAATTAAATATGAGAATATTCTTTAAAGATTCAAACGGTAACAATTTCCAAAGGAAATTTAATGTGATTTTAAAGACAATACTAATATTGGGCCAAGAATTCCCTCATACGAAGGGAAAGCTCAACAGATAATGATTCAGGTGGCTAGCTTCAAAATTGCTGCTGAAACATGGTTCCTGATGGACTAGAGGGTCTTCTGAAAATAAAGGCAAGTCACTTTTCACACAAGGAGGAAACTACAGGGGTAGCTAGTGAATCGTAATATAATGAACGTATTCTTGTTAATGCTTGTCCCATGCAAGAGAGCAATATAGGCATAATTGTTTCTATTGGCTATGCTTTTCACAACAATCTGAGAGGTGAGTTCAGCTTACCCATGTATCGATATTTTCCTATCTATTCATTATTTGAACACCAATGCCACAAATTACACTTTAAATTCGTAAAATATTACCTACCAATTCTATCTTTTAATATCATAATATTACTTTTTAATATCTAATACTTTCAAAAACAGCTTGCAACAACCTTCAAAAACTAGTTTCAAGCTCAACATTCACTTTATGAAACCATGCATCCTTCACAGCATGATGTGTTCACTCACCCCCAAACAGCCCCAAAGTGCTAGAGAGTGAAGCATGTATTTGAAGGGTGAAACAAAATGCATCCATCACAATTCTCTTCTGTGGATGACAGGAGAGACTGGGAGCCTCCAGGGCACATGTGCTGTGACTACTGCTCTTCCCTTAAAAAGGAATTTTTAAGCAAGATTTCAGGGCAAAAACCAAACATTCAAAAGTCTGTTCCATTTTTTTATACCATCAGTAGTTAAAATGAAATATTCTTTTAAAAGTTAAAATTGCCATTATCTCAACAAATATCAAGTATCTAAGAATAAATCAATCACACAAAAATATGCAAAATCTTTCTGAGGAATACATACTGGATATAACAATGTATTAGAGAATATGTATGGATTTTTATGTAATCTCAATCATAATCTGTGAAAAAATAGTTTTATTTCAGGTTTTATAATTTTAAAAAGAGGTGGGAGTACTTTTTGCAGTGGCCAAGGAATCCTAAAACTTCTGTCAAATAAAAGCTCTTGCTGTGTATCACAAAAGGGATTTTCAGAGTAACAAGCTTGGCTTCTGAGTAGTCATCAGTTGCCAGGGAAAATCTGGGGAGGAAGTCTGCAGGGTGTGTAACCCTTTTCTGATTGGTTGGCGTGAGGCAGCAGGGTGGTGTTCCAGAAAGCTCAATCGTCAGCCTTCTGCTTTTAACCAGTCTCGGGTCCACGTGCTTGTGCACAGTCTGAAGTTACCATATTCCACCTGAGTGGGGGCGTTAATTCCTGTAGAAGAGCTCAGAGCTATCTATATCCCTTCAGGGTGTCCACTTCAAAAAGATGCATAATGTGAGAGTGGCAAGTTAAGTTTTATTTGGGGCAAAATGAGCACTACAGCTGGGGAGACAGCACCTCAGATACCTCTGAGAAACTGCTGCAAAGAGGTAGTTAGGGGATGGTCAATATATATGATTTTGGTGAAAGGGGATTTCAGTGCAATCAAGTGTTTATTTTACAAAAAGATCTCTATTAGTCATGAGGAGCTGATGTCACCATGAAGAGATTTAGTGCTTTTCTAGATATGAGGAGATGCAACAATTGTGATAGTATCACCAACTTAATGGACATGGATTCGCACAAACTCCGGGAGATAGTGAAGGATGGGGAAGCCTGGCATGCTGCAGTCCATGGGGTCGCAAAGAGTCGGACATGACTTAGCGACTGAAAAGCCCCGAGAATTGATCATGAAATCAGTTCCTGAAAATATCTGTCTAAAGACCTGTTTCATCAGTTTCCCTGGAGCAGAGTGCCTCACTCTCCCACCTTGAACTCCCTCCAAGGTGTGTCAAAGGTCAACAGCTACAGGGGCACAGAGGCAGATGGCAAATGCCCTTGGCAAGTACCAATTTGTAGTTCGCAAGGGGGGACCGGGACCTTGCCCCATTGACTGACTTTCATTTGTTTTTGCATTCCCTCACTCCTCAAACTAGTAACTATTTGATTCTGTCCTTTAGAACTCAGGGAAGGTCTAGGAGGCTGAAATGGGAGACATGAAAAGGCTTTAGACCTGGGAGGGCCCCATGGGGTTCTGCTCAGTTTCCATTTCCCCTTTTCTTTGTTACTTCTCAATCTTGAGGGGAACAGGTGTTGGACAAGAAAGGGTCTAGCATTTTGGATAGAAAGGTTAATCATAAACTTGACAGAGGAAGTAAGTTTTAGGGGGACTTGGTTTCAGAGGAAATTGTAATTGAAAGGAGTGAAGAATTATAGACCAACGGTGGACCATTCCTCAGCATTAACAATGGCATCTCTGAGGAAAAAAGAAGGAAGGATGNAACAACCTTCAAAAACTAGTTTCAAGCTCAACATTCACTTTATGAAACCATGCATCCTTCACAGCATGATGTGTTCACTCACCCCCAAACAGCCCCAAAGTGCTAGAGAGTGAAGCATGTATTTGAAGGGTGAAACAAAATGCATCCATCACAATTCTCTTCTGTGGATGACAGGAGAGACTGGGAGCCTCCAGGGCACATGTGCTGTGACTACTGCTCTTCCCTTAAAAAGGAATTTTTAAGCAAGATTTCAGGGCAAAAACCAAACATTCAAAAGTCTGTTCCATTTTTTTATACCATCAGTAGTTAAAATGAAATATTCTTTTAAAAGTTAAAATTGCCATTATCTCAACAAATATCAAGTATCTAAGAATAAATCAATCACACAAAAATATGCAAAATCTTTCTGAGGAATACATACTGGATATAACAATGTATTAGAGAATATGTATGGATTTTTATGTAATCTCAATCATAATCTGTGAAAAAATAGTTTTATTTCAGGTTTTATAATTTTAAAAAGAGGTGGGAGTACTTTTTGCAGTGGCCAAGGAATCCTAAAACTTCTGTCAAATAAAAGCTCTTGCTGTGTATCACAAAAGGGATTTTCAGAGTAACAAGCTTGGCTTCTGAGTAGTCATCAGTTGCCAGGGAAAATCTGGGGAGGAAGTCTGCAGGGTGTGTAACCCTTTTCTGATTGGTTGGCGTGAGGCAGCAGGGTGGTGTTCCAGAAAGCTCAATCGTCAGCCTTCTGCTTTTAACCAGTCTCGGGTCCACGTGCTTGTGCACAGTCTGAAGTTACCATATTCCACCTGAGTGGGGGCGTTAGTTCCTGTAGAAGAGCTCAGAGCTATCTATATCCCTTCAGGGTGTCCACTTCAAAAAGATGCATAATGTGAGAGTGGCAAGTTAAGTTTTATTTGGGGCAAAATGAGCACTACAGCTGGGGAGACAGCACCTCAGATACCTCTGAGAAACTGCTGCAAAGAGGTAGTTAGGGGATGGTCAATATATATGATTTTGGTGAAAGGGGATTTCAGTGCAATCAAGTGTTTATTTTACAAAAAGATCTCTATTAGTCATGAGGAGCTGATGTCACCATGAAGAGATTTAGTGCTTTTCTAGATATGAGGAGATGCAACAATTGTGATAGTATCACCAACTTAATGGACATGGATTCGCACAAACTCCGGGAGATAGTGAAGGATGGGGAAGCCTGGCATGCTGCAGTCCATGGGGTCGCAAAGAGTCGGACATGACTTAGCGACTGAAAAGCCCCGAGAATTGATCATGAAATCAGTTCCTGAAAATATCTGTCTAAAGACCTGTTTCATCAGTTTCCCTGGAGCAGAGTGCCTCACTCTCCACCTTGAACTCCCTCCAAGGTGTGTCAAAGGTCAACAGCTACAGGGGCACAGAGGCAGATGGCAAATGCCCTTGGCAAGTACCAATTTGTAGTTCGCAAGGGGGGACCGGGACCTTGCCCCATTGACTGACTTTCATTTGTTTTTGCATTCCCTCACTCCTCAAACTAGTAACTATTTGATTCTGTCCTTTAGAACTCAGGGAAGGTCTAGGAGGCTGAAATGGGAGACATGAAAAGGCTTTAGACCTGGGAGGGCCCCATGGGGTTCTGCTCAGTTTCCATTTCCCCTTTTCTTTGTTACTTCTCAATCTTGAGGGGAACAGGTGTTGGACAAGAAAGGGTCTAGCATTTTGGATAGAAAGGTTAATCATAAACTTGACAGAGGAAGTAAGTTTTAGGGGGACTTGGTTTCAGAGGAAATTGTAATTGAAAGGAGTGAAGAATTATAGACCAACGGTGGACCATTCCTCAGCATTAACAATGGCATCTCTGAGGAAAAAAGAAGGAAGGATGCAATACAGAAACAACTGAGGTAGTTAATGAGATATATTAACTTGGCAATAAAAAAGGATGATAGAGAATATTCTGCTCTCATTTCTCCACCTATCCAGATGGAAACATCTTTTATGTAAGAGCGTAAGGGTAATTTTCACCCTTAAATGCATAAAAGTTCTTCGAAACAAATACTCTGTTCTTAATGGTATGTTTAATATCTTGGAAAAAGAAAACTCAACCTAATGACCCATTTGTTAGTCTAATATTCTAAAGTGACTCAGCTGATAGATGTTTTGAGCTTTAAGCAAAATTAGCTCTCTGGCAATAAAGTAGATAGCATATTAAAAAGCAGAGACATTACTTTGCCAACAAAGATCTGTCCAGTCAAGGCTATGGTTTTTCCAGTAGTCATGTATGGATGTGAGAGTTGGACTGTGAAGAAGGCTGAGCGCCGAAGAATTGATGCTTTTGAACTGTGGTGTTGGAGAAGACTCTTGAGAGTCCCTTGGACTGCAAGGAGATCCAACCAGTCCATTCTGAAGGAGATCAGCCCTGGGATTTCTTTGGAAGGAATGATGCTAAAGCTGAAACTCCAGTACTTTGGCCACCTCATGTGAAGAGTTGACTCATTGGAAAAGACTCTGATGCTGGGAGGGATTGGGGGCAGGAGGAGAAGGGGACGACCGAGGATGAGATGGCTGGATGGCATCACCGACTCGATGGATGTGAGTTTGAGTGAACTCCGAGAGTTGGTGATGGACAGGGAGGCCTGGCATGCTGCAGTTCATGGGGTGGCAAAGAGTGAGACACGACTGAGCGAATGAACTGAACTGAATAAAATAGAACTGGTTAATTCATAAGAGAGATATGTTTTAACAAAATTTTTTTTAGGAAATTTGAGATTGTTTAAAAATAATTATAATTTACATAAGTTTTTCATTCAATTAGTAATTTGCATTATTTTATTCAACATCATTTTCACTAATACAATGAAATTGAGTGTGTATATATATATATATATATGTAATTGATTATCATTATTCATGGTTACGTTTTATAGCATCACAAGAAATACTGAGTTAGTGAAATACTGCTCCTAGGGGAAATATAGGGTTAAGTTCCTACAAATCTCTGAACACATTTTTGCAACTAATTATTACATAACTCTGTTTTAAGGTGTCCTTAAATAGAAACACACATTTTATGTATATTTATATTTCTATAAATATATATGCATATTTTATATATATATATATACATAGTAGATTCATTAACTTTAAAATCATGGCCAACAGCACTTTAACTCATACTTGAATGAAACTTAACTGACACATGTATTTTGTCAATGAAACATGTTGTAATTATAGCCTTCTTGCACAGAAGAATGCTATATGCACTTTATCACGATACACAGGGACCATTTTTAACAAGATTACCAACAAAACACAAAAATGCAGAAAGCATGGCACTGAATAGATGCAAAAGAGACACTTGAGAGCTGAGGCAGGAAGGCCATCCCTTGTTTGGTCTCAGTCAGGAGCAGACATATTGGACGATTCAAATTTTTTTGGTACTGGTGCTCTGTGTATGTCCCTGAATATGTGAGTAAATGTCGAGAGTATTGATTTTGGAGTTACAAATTTTAGTGAGCAGACGAAATTACAAATATGAAATCCATGAATAAGGGTTGACTGTGTATGTATATATAATATACATATATACACATATGTGTGTGTGTGTATATATACATATATATGTGTGCATGAATACATACACACACACACTATATGTGTGTGTGTGTATGTATTTTTAAGATTCTTTGGCTTAGCAAGTTCTTCTCTGTTTTTCTTTTTTTCCACCAATATTTCAGTGAATTGACTCTACATCTACCCAAAGCAATGACTGGTAGTAATCCTAGATTTTATCCACAGCTTCGAATGCAATTATTCATCAACTGTTTGTTGGAATACTTTTAGTCGTTTGTCACAAAATCAATAAGTTATTTTGAGCATGACTGTAATTTATTAGAAGGATTCTGGCATCACTCATGGAACCCAAGGCAAGAATCAATGTGAGCTTGCATATGGAACCGTCACCAGACTTGAGTGTCTTCAGGTTCTTTCTCTCCTTCTTTTGTTTCTGCTTCGCTCTGCCCATTTATATCATTCTTGTCCATCACTAGCTTCCTCTCCTACAAAATATCAATAGAATATGCTGCTAAGTCACTTCAGTCGTGTCTGACTGTGTGACCCCATAGACAGCAGCCCACCAGGCTCCCCTGTCCCTGGGATTCTCTAGGCAAGAACACTGGAGTGGGTTGCCATTTCCTTCTCCAATGTGTGAAAGTGAAAAAAGAAAGGGAAGTCACTCAGTCGTGTCTGACCCTCAGTGACACCATGGACTGCAGCCTACCAGGCTCCTCTGCCCATGGGATTTTCCAGGCAAGAGTACTAGAGTGAGGTGCCATTACCTTCTCTGTCAATGGAATATAACCACCCATATTTGTTGAATGATCAAAACTTGTGGGAAAATATAGATAGCATTTCCTCTCCTAGGTCAGTATTCACAAATCCATGAACCATACATTTGGATTACTGGAAAGAGCCAAACAACTGCTAAATAAACTTTCTGGAATTGAGTATATTTAATTACGCAGGATAAATTTTATTCTATTGACATTTCCATGAATTTTTTTTTTTTTTGCAAATGGTAATAATGACCATTTGTACCCAACTGTTGCCCTAAAAAAAATAATTTATGGAGCAGTAGTCATACAAAGCAGTAGTTAAATGTGCTGTAACATATAGGGATACTTTTGCTGCACATACCTACCAGCCACACTCTTACATGTCTACCCATCACTAAGACGACAGCTTCATTTTTCAAATTATAAGATGGATTACTACACCTCTAAAATTTAAATAACAACACAACTTTATTGGCTTGGGTGATTTCCAATGATTAAAATATAATTCATTTAGAAGCATATTTTTTCCTAATATAACCTAATTACCCAAGTTTTTTATTTCAAAAAGATTATTATTACAGTCACCTTAGATTAGAATATACTTGAAGACTAAAGCCTAAAATAATATATGGGAAAGTTCTGAAGTTAAATTTAGGTATAATCTTAATATTTATTAATATATAAAAAACAATATATTTCTTATAGAGCATTTTGCATATGAATGGCTGGAACTGCACATTTTCTCAAGTTAAATTACCTGTTGAAAAGCCACATATATTGTTCAGTTTTTGCTCTATGTCCAATTATATATATATATATATATATACACACACACACATATATATATAGTGAAAGTGAAATTTGCTCAGTCGTGTCCAACTCTTTGTGACCCCATGGACTATGCAGTCTATGGAATTCTCTAGGCCAGAATACTGGAGTGGGTAGCTTTTCTCTTCTCCAGGGGACCTTCCCAACCTAGGGATCGAACCCAGGTCTCCTGCCTTGCAGGCAGATTCTTTACCAGCTGAGCCACAACTACATATATAAATATAATCTCCCAGGTTAGCTGCTATTATCACAGGATTTCCTCTCATAGCTTATGCTATCAGACCATTGTAGGTTATGTGTTAAAAGAAACAAACTAATGTAAATGTTAAGATATGACCATATTTCCTATAAACATACATATAAACCAAGTACCACTTAGTAAATTATTTTAGGAATAACCATACAACTGACTGCTTATACTACTTATTTACATAAATTACTGATTATTAAAAAGTTCAAGTCAATAGTTGTCCACACGTAAAATTTACCACACCCTTCTTCCCCATTCTGAGCCACTCATCTTTAATACCTAAAATTCAGCTAATTATAGTTGTTTTACGAGTCATAACAGCTAGCCTTTTGTTACCACTCATAAACACAAACAAAATAAAAAATTTATACATTATCTCTCTAATACTCTGAAGTCTTCACACAGACATTTATGCCTTAGAGTCACATGGTTTGAAATTCATCTTCCTCATGGATAATTCGCTCAAGTCATTTTAAGTACAAGTGCCAAATTTTGATGGAATTAGGAAGAAATTTCTACCAAATGAGAACTTAAGCACTGCTTGTGGCTTCCAGAGATATTTGTACTTTGCCAGCAATATCTTTGTTGTGAATTGCAAATCTGCAGCCAAAGATTAGATTTCAAATGCAAGGAAAAACAGATGAGAGAGGAAGGGCAAATAATTCTCCCTGACAAGTACTTAATTAGTATCTTAATGGGGTATCTACACTCCTGAGAAGATGTTGTGCTGATATATGCGCTGTGTTATAAGGGCAAGAAGTCTAGAGTTTCTTTTTTCCCTTTGTAAGATGCTCTAGGTTCTTTTTCTGCAGTAAGGACTGAATGCACAAGTAGTACATAGATAATATCCTGACAGATGAATCCCCTTTACTGCTCAAAACCCACATCATGGAATCATTTAAAATAACTGTCAGGCTAAGTAGAGAATTAAGTGAAATGGACCTCCTGGGAAAGGTTTGTTGTTATTGTTTTAGATCTACATATTCTTCGTCTTTTCACTTACATTTTACCTTAGATGAACAGAACTTCACTGAGAAAATCGAGGCAAGGAGACTCAACAGTTTTCCACCATTGTATCCACCTTCCCTTGTGGCTCAGCTGGTAAAGAATCCACCTGCAATGCGGGAGACCTGGGTTTGATCCCCGTATTGGGAAGATTCCCTGGAGAAGGGAACCGCTACCTACTCCAGTATTCTGGCCTGGAGAATTCCATGGACTACAGTCGCAGAGTGAGACATAATTGAGATCCTTTCACTTTCACTTTCATCCACCTACCTACTGTGTCAGCGTTTCTTAGGTCAAACTTTTCTCCTGGTTCTGCGAAAGAATTTTCCATGCATCTAGCTTGGCATTCCATTGCCTATCTCCCACTTAAGGTCATTGCTTCAGCAATTATCCATCCCCCTTTTTCTTCTAGCATTGTTTTTTGCTTGTTTGTTTCCCTCCCCCCAAAGCACAATACCATCAGTGTACAAACATACTGTTATTTCTCTCATCTTAAAACAAAAAGCAAAGAGACCCCCTAAGAACCTTTCTTGTCTCCACTCTATCTTCCAGCTCTTGCACCATTTCCCTCCTCATAACTGGAGTGCAACTCTTTGAAAGGATTCTCCATATTCCCTGAATCTCCAAATTATTTCTGCCTATTCTTTCTTGGACATATTTTGTTGAAGTTTGTTTTCCATACTGCTACCTCAGAACTATTATCCAAGTGGAAATATTCTTCTCAGCATCTTAAGTTCTCAGCTGGTGATCTATAAAAATAATAAAAATAAAAATAATAAAATAAATAATAAAATAATAAAATATAATTAAATATCTACAATAATGATAAAAAATAAAAAATATAATAAAAATAAACTTTTTATCTTTAACAAGATAAAAAGTTTATTAATGTGTGCATCATGCCTACAGGCATGTGATACATCACAAGGGCATTCCCCTAAATGAGTAACTCAAAGGAATGCCTTAGAATTCAGGCTATTCAGGCTACACAGACAATAAATTTGTAGAGAAATGATAGCACAAAGTAAAGTCACTTTAGGCTTCCAGGGATAGCAAAATGTGGGAAAGCAGATTCGTGGGAAACTGATGGCAGATAAAGGCCAATTAATAAAATCTGTCACAAAAAGTCCTCTGGCAGTCTCCAGGATAAGGGTGTCTAAAGTCATCCCTGGTGCCTAACTTTTATCCTTCTTGGTAGAGGGAGGAGGGGCACATTTGAAAATTTATGCCCTGCTTCCCTGGTAGCTCAGACAGACCTACAATGCAGGAGACCCGGGTTCGATCCCTGAGTCGAGAAGATCCCCTAGAGAAGGGAATCGTAACCCACTCCAGTATGCTTGCCTGGAGAATTCCATGGACAGATGAGCCAGTGGACTACCGTCCAGTTTCTTCAGTCAAGTCAGACATGACTGAGTGACTGTCACTTTCTTTCACTTCTGGTAAACAAGCTGAGGGCAGAGAACTTTTCTTGTATTTGCTTCTTATTTGCTTTCAGCTCACAATAATCCTTATGTCAAAGTGACATATTGTGTGGTGACATTCTGATTTCTTTCAACCTCCACATTGCTAATCCTTTAATCATTTCTCAATAGTCAACTTTCTTGACCTGTCAGTAGTAACTTATCTCTTCCTTCTCCCTTTAACACTTTCTGCACTTTGCCTCCAGGATGCCACAGTCACCTGCTTTTGCCTTCTCAACCTCTTTGCTGGCTTGTTTCTCTTTCAGACATCTTGATGTTAGAGCCTCTTATCTCTATCTTCACTTATCTAGTCTCATGGTTTAAAATATCATCTATAAATTCCAAATTAATAAGCTCTACCTTAAACCTCTCCCTGAATTTCAGACTATTTTCCTACTTGACATCTCTATTTGAAGGTTCAATAAGCATCTTGAATTTACCATGTTCACCCTTAGTTCCTAATATTTCCCCCAAATCTTGCTCTTCCTGCAATTTTTGCTATTAGACTTTATAGTAACCTCAAAACTTTAGCTGCAAAAGCCAAAATGCTTGATATTAAATCATTTGTCCTTTCATCCCAAATTTGAGGCAAATTCTGTTGACTCTACTATCAAAATATATCTGTAAATCACCGATTTCTCTCTACCACTACGATGATCTAACTACCCACTTCTCATCTGTATTCCAAACAGCCTCCTAAATGTCCTTGCTTCTAACACTGGCTCATCTTACCTTAAGTCTTCTAGTTAATTCTCAAGAAAGTAGCCGGGGATCTTGTCAAAAAAAGAAGAAGTCTAGTTGTGTTGTTTCAATGCTGAAAAACCTGTAAGGGCTTGTCATGTCACTTGAAGGAAATGCCAGCGTCTTTAATATGACCCACAAGCCCTCATCTGATTCTCCCTGCCTGTCCTCTGTCTCACGCTGGTGTTCAGTCACTAAGTTGTGTCTGACTGTGCAACCCCATAGACTGTAGC
This sequence comes from Oreotragus oreotragus, assembly GCA_006410675.1. Classification (NCBI taxonomy): domain Eukaryota; kingdom Metazoa; phylum Chordata; class Mammalia; order Artiodactyla; family Bovidae; genus Oreotragus; species Oreotragus oreotragus. The sequence continues at coordinate 162,299 of SJYX01006554.1, read as the reverse complement.
TGGCCAGGTTCCTCTGTCCATGGTATTTCCCAGGCAAGAGTACTGGAGAAGGTTGCCATTCCTTTCTCCTGGTTATCTTCCCAACCCAGGGACTGAACCTTTGTCTTCTGCATTGGCAGGTGGATGCTTTACACTTGAACCAATTGGGAAGCCTGCCTTTCCTCTATAATCTCTTCTCTTTCGTCCCAACTTTACTCTGCTCAGTTCTGCTGGTTCCCTCAGTGATGTTTTAAGTATCCACATGCAACATGCTGCTGCTGCTGCTAAGTTGCGTCAGTAGTGTCCGACTCTGTGCAATCCCATAGACGGCAGCCCACCAGGCTCCCCAGCCCCTGGGATTCTCCAGGCAAAAACACTGGAGTGGGTTGCCATTTCTTTCTCCAATGCATGAAAGTGAAAAGTGAAAGGGAAGTCGCTCAGTCGTGTCCGACTCTTCGCGACCCCATGGACTGTAGCCCACCAGGCTCCTCTGTCCATGGGATTTTCCAGGCAAGAGTCCTGGAGTGGGGTGCCATTGCCTTCTCCGACATGCAACATAGCCTTTGCTTTTAACAATCTTTCTACCAACAATGCCCTTTGTTGAGCGATCCACATAGTCTGTTCACTTATTTCATTCAGGTCTCAAATACTTTCTTGAGTTCCTGCTCTGGAAAACCTTGCTTGCCAACTCCAAGTAGTAATATTCCTCAAGCCCATCTCCATTCCCAATTTTTCTCCCTGTTTGTTTTTTTTTTCTCCTCCCTGTTTACCATTATATTTATCTTGCTCACTGTCTGATTTCTTTACTACAATGTAATAGTGAGAAGAATTTCTTCTCCTACAGAATTTTGTCTCCTACATTGCCTGGCATGTTATAGTCAATAAAACTTTAATTTTATCATAATTATGATATGTCATTGCATATTAATCTTTAGACAATGCAGTGAATGAACAGTTGCTGCTACTGCTCTGTGTACACAGTGTGGAGAACGACAGCTTGTCTATAATAATGTAGTGGAATCAGGTAAGTCTGCTCACATTCTCTAATTCAGAACCCTGTGTCAAGTACATGAGAATGTTATATTCACATAGCAATGTTAAGATATAATGAAGAAATGGTGGTAATTGATAATAGTTTTTGTTAAATTAAACAAAGAGGCCATCAGACTGATGTGTGGCTTTAATGCCATCATGGCCTAAATAAGCAAACCCAAATCAAAGCCTGTAAACCCCTCCAGGTCATGGAATCAAAATACCAAATAATCAACTTTGCTTTAAGCCATAGGCAATCAAATTTTCTTTCTTTGCTTCCACATTTTCTCCATGTGAGTCCTTTCCTGGGCTTCTACCTGTGGAGTGCTCCCAGCCACTTTCAGTTCGGTGCTGCGAGTCAAATCGATTTTTGCTCAAATAAACTCTTAAAATTTGTAAGATGCCTTAATTTATCTCTTAATTCTTGGTTACATATAATTGGAATTAATCAGTTACCAGAATCAATCTTGATTGCACTTTGGGGAAATTTTTTTTTATACTTTTACTTTTTTTTTTTACATTACAGTACATAACATGTACATATTTACATTACATTACATTTTTACATTTAAAATGTAGAAATCTTAAGTTTAAAAACATTACATTTTTACATTTAAATGCATGAATGTTATAATCTAGATTTAGTTATCCTGTGTAGGGAGGGAAAAATAATCTTCCCTGAGGAACCTCTCCGTAATAAAAGATTAACAAGAGAATAACAAATAGAAGATTACTAAAATGTTTACTTCATGTCTGCATGGTTTATACCCAGGCAACCACCTGAAATACCATCATCAGCTAAAGACAAAGGAAAGATGTTTGGAAACACTGTTCAGTTCAGTTCAGTCGCTCAGTTGTGTCTGACTCTGCAACCCCATGAATCCCAGCACGCCAGGCCTCCCTGTCCATCACCAACTCCCGGAGTTCACCCAAACTCACGTGCATCGAGTTGGTGATGCCATCCAGCCATCTCATCCTCTGTCGTCCCCTTCTCCTCCTGCTCCCCATCCCTCCCAGCATCAGGGTCTTTTCCAGTGAGTCAACTCTTTGCATGAGGTGGCTGAAGTATTGGAGTTTCAGCCTCAGCATCAGTCCTTCCAATGAACACCCAAGACGGGTGTGGAGACAATGTGTAGGGGGTCAATTAAGGGAGCTTATAAGGAAAAGTATAGTAAACAAGGGTAAGGTTGTTATGTAGATTTAAGTGGAGGCCTACTTACTGATAGAACTTTCTTGTAATTTAGTCATCCTTCTCTTCTTGGTACAGAGAGGGAGTCCTTGCAACCCCATAGCCCACCAGGCTCCTCTGTCCATGGGATTCTCCAGGCAAGAATGCTAGGGTGAGTAGCCACCATTCCCTTCTCCAGGGGATCTTCCCAATCCAGGGATTGAAACTGGCTCTCTTGCATTGCAGGCAGATTCTTTATAGTCTGAGTCGCCGGAGAAGCCCAGAGAAAGGGAGACAGATTTACAAGTAAAGTTTTCCCTTAGAAATGTAAATTTATAAGCATAAAAGCATAACTAGTTCTATTTTCAGAGTTCTCCTATATCTATTTTTTTCTCAAAAAAATAATCTCAAAGTAATCCTTATGCCAATGAGGCATCTTTGGGGCTGGCACCTTCTGCTTCTCTTCACCAAAGTGTCCCAAAGGGGAACATACTGAATATAATTCAATTCAGTTAAACTCTTGGGATGTAGTTTTTTATGCGTGCGTGATGAGTCACTTCAGTTGTGTCCAATTCTTTGTGACCCTGCGGACTATAGCCCACCAGGCTCCTCTGTCCATGGGATTCTCCAGGCAAACATACTGGAGTGGGTTGCTGTGCCCTCCTCCAGGGGATCTGCCCAACCCAGGGATTGAACCCATATCTCTTATGTGTCCTGCATTGACAGGCAGATTCTTTACCACTAGCATCACCTGGGAAGCCCAGTTGTTTCATAGGGGGAACTTAATTATTGCCTAAGACTTGCTGCATTTAACCCATTTGAATCGTGTTGTCCAGCTACCTGCTTAGCACCTTATTTTCTGTCTTCTCTCTTCTGCTCATGTTAAAGATGCCAGAGGGAAATAGTCTCCCCCAGTCCTTTTACTAGCTTATCCCATTTCCCTCAGGAGATCCTCTCTATATCTGCAAGCCAATTTAGCTTCTATAATGTTCACATTTGTCTCAGTACCATACCTTCTCATGTCCCTACCTTTACATGGTACTGGGGTCTATTTGAAAGTTCTGTTCTTCTTGAACAGATAAAACAGACTACATTTTCTTTCTTTGGAGATTAAAATTAGAGGTACTATTTTATTTATAGCTTAGAGTGTTTGATAATGCATACCCTCACTGAAGAATAACCAATTAAGCAATTACAGTAATTATAATTTTAATTACTATAAATGTTACAAGTATTAGTCACTCAGTCATGTCCAACCCTTTGCGATCCCATGGACTGTAACCTGCCAGGCTTCTTTATTCATGGAATTCTCCAGGCAAGAATACTGGAGTGGGTTGCTATTCCCTTCCCAACTCAGGGATTGAACCAAACTCTCCTGTATTACAGGAAGATTCTTTACAGTCCGAGCGACCAATAATTAATGCTAAAATCCTCAGGCTATATTTCAGAGCAGGAAGTTGGAAACATATTTTGTTATTATTTCTGGTTGTTCAGTTCCTAGGTCTTGTCTGACTTTTCTGGGATTCCACGTATGGTAGCACACCAGGATTTCCTATCCTTCACTGTCTCCTGGAGTTTGCTCAAACTCATATCCACTGAGTGAATAATGCCATCCAACCAAGTTATCCTCTTTCATCCTCTTCTCCTGCCCTCGATCTTTCCCAGCATCAGAGTCTTTTCCAATGACTCGGCTCTTCTCATCAGGTAGCCAATGTATTTTTGATTCAGCATCGGTCCCCATACTCTTAGCTTCTATCTCAACAATGGAATATTCACTTTAAGTTTTATTCACTTTAATGCTCCCTCGTCACATTTAGTAAAGTGACCTTTACTCAATTTACTTTTTTTTTTTGAAATTTCATAAGAAAGAGTTTATTAAAGGTATATTATACATTTGAGAAGTGATAATTATTTATTAGCATCATTCAATGCCACAGAGCATATGCTGGTAACAGAACTCTGGAGCTTTTGCTGAGGGTTTGTACTAAGTTCATTTCTAGAGGATTTTCTATTATTTGTGTCATGTTTCTCTTTGGCCCACTACTTTGAATCTCCTCAGTCTTGCATGAAAAGGATTTTAACTGTTAACATGCTTTATTTTTTTATTTTAATATTAATTATTCTTGTGCATTTTCCCTAGTTTTGCAAATTTATTCTAAGGTACTGATGGCAGAAACTCTACCTAGACTTCTAAATAATAGGCAGACTTCTAGAATACAGTATAAGGGATTTATTTTTCATCTTCATTGAGAAGTAACTGACACATAATAGTCTATATTTGCTTTACATTTAATCCTTCTCTATGAAGCTGTGTACATTACAAATCCAGTGTAGACACTGCTGAAATATAAGTGAATGTATAACTGTAAAGTGTATGAAATACAATTTTAAATAAAGATACTTGAACAGTTTCAGTAAGTTGATTATTAAAATATAATGTTATAAATTTTAATTCATAAGCCTAGTTTGTTGAGAAAAACTGTCAAATTCTTATGTACAATGCTGGCTTAGTTTAAAAGACAAGTTCAAAATTCCATCATTGTATTAGGTTCTTTTTTTAATGTTTTTATTGAAGGATAATTGCTTTAAAGAATTTTGTTGTTTTCTGTTAAACCTCAACATGAATCAGCTATAGATGTACATATATCATCTCCCTTTTGAACCTTCTTCCATCGCCCTCCCCATCCCACCCTTCTAGGTTGATACAGGGCCCCTGTTTGAGTTTCCTGAGCCATACAGCAAATTCCTGTTGGCTATCTATTTTACATAGGGTAATGTAAGTTTCCATGTTACTCTTTCCATATATCTTACCCTCTCTTCCCCTCTCCCCATGTCCATAAGTCTATTCTCTATGTATGTTTCTCCACTGCTACCCTGTAAATAAATTCTTCAGAACCACTTTTTTAGATTCCGTATATGTTCATTAGAATATAATATTTATCTTTGTCTTTCCGACTCATTTCACTCTGTGTGATAGGTTCTGTGTTCATCCACCTCATCAGAACTGACTCAAATATGTTCCTTTTTATGGCTGAGTAATATTTCATTGTGTATATGTACCACAACTTCATCCATTCATCTGTCAATGGGCATCTAGGTTGCTTCCATGTTCTAGCTATTGTAAACAGTGCTACAATGATCAATGGAATACCTGCATATTTTTCAACCCTAGTTTCCTCAGAGTATATGCCTAGGAGTGGGATTCCTGGATCATATGGTGCTTTTATTCCAAGTTTTTTTTTTTTGTATTTATTTATTTTTTTACACGAACTCCCAAACATGAACCCCCCTCCCACCTCCCACTCCACATCTTCCCTCCAGATCATCCCCATACACCAGCCCCAAGCATCCTGCATCCTGCATTGAACATAGACTGGCAATTCATTTCTTACATGATAGTATACATATTTCAATGCTATTCTCCCAAATCATCCCTCCCTCTCCCTCTCCCTCTCCTTCTCCCTCAGAGTCCATAAGTCCGCTCTACACATCTGTATCT
>SJYX01006554.1:133171-155933 GCA_006410675.1 Oreotragus oreotragus | reverse complement strand
TTGTCCAATTTATTGGCATATAATTGCTGATAGTAGTCTCTTATGATTCTTTGTATTTCTGTGTTGTCTGTTGTGATCTCTCCATTTTCATTTCTGATTTTATTGATTTGATTTTTCTCCCTTTGTTTCTTGATGAGTCTGGCTAATGGTTTGTCAATTTTATTTATCTTTTCAAAAAACCAGCTTTTGGCTTTGTTGATTTTTGCTATGGTCTCTTTTGTTTCTTTTGCATTTATTTCTGCCCTAATTTTTAAGATTTCTTTCCTTCTACTAACTCTGGGGTTCTCCATTTCTTCCTTTTCTAGTTGCTTTAGGTGTAGAGTTAGGTTATTTATTTGACTTTTTTCTTGTTTCCTGAGGTATGCCTGTATTGCTATGAACTTTCCTCTTAGCACTGCTTTTATAGTGTCCCACAGGTTTTGGGTTGTTGTGTTTTCATTTTCATTCATTTCTATGCACATTTTGATTTCTTTTTTGATTTCTTCTGTGCCATACCGTCTTCCATAGTGGCAGTATCAATTTACAGTCCCACCAAGAGTGCAAGAGCATTCCCTTTTCTCCATACCCTCTCCAGCATTTCCTGTTTCTAGATTTTTTGATGATGGTCATTATGACTGATGTGAGGTGATACCTCACTGTGGTTTTGATTTGCATTTCTCTAATAACGAGTGACGTTGAGCATCTTTCCATGTGTTTGTTAGTCATCTGTATGTCTTCTTTGGAGAAATGTCTGTTTAGGTCTTTTCCCTACTTTCTGATTGGGCTGTTTGTTTTCCTGGTATTGAGTTGTATGAGCTACTTATATATTTTGGAAATTAATCCTTTGTCAGTTTTTACATTTGCTATTATTTTCTGCAATTCTGAGGGCTGTCTTTTCACTTTGCTTATACTTTCCTTTGCTGCGCAAAAGCTTTTAAGTTTAATCAGGTCCCACTTGTTTATTTTTGTTTTTATTTCCATTACTCTAGGAGGTGGATCATAGAGGATCTTGCTTTGATTTATGTCATTGAGTGTTCTGCTTACGTTTTCCTCTAAGAGTTGTATAGTTTCTGGTCTTACACTTAGGTCTTTAATCCATTCTGAGTTTATCTTTGTGTGTGGTGTTAGGAAATGTTGTAATTTCATTGTTTTACATGGAGCTGTCCAGTTTCCCCAGCACATTTATTAAAGAGACTGTCCTTGCCCCATTGTATATTCTTGCCTCCTTTGTGAAAAATAAGTTACCCATAGGTGCATGGGTTTATTTCTGGGCTTTCTATCTTGTTCCATTGGTCTATATTTCTGTTTTTGTGCCAGGGCCATACTTTCTTGATGACTGTAGCTTTGTAGTATCATCTGGAGTCAGGAAGGTTGATTCCTCTAGCTCCATTTTTCTTTCTCAAGACTGTTTTGGCTATTCAGGGTCTTTTGTGTTTCCATATGAATTGTGAAATTTTTTGTTCTAGTTCTGTAAAAAGTGCCATTGGTAATTTGACAGGGATCACATTGAATCTGTAGATTGAATTTGGGAGTATAGTCATTATCATAATACTGACTCTTCCTACCCAGGAACACGAAATATCTCTTCATCTGTCTATGTCATCTTTGATTTCTTTCATCAGTGTCTTATAATTTTCTGTGTACAGTTTATTTGTCTCCTTCAGTTCAGTTCAGTCAGTCTTGTCTGACTCTTTGCAACCCCATGAATCGCAGCACGCCAGGACTCCCTGTCCATCACCAACTCCCAGAGTCTACTCAAACTCATGTCCAAAGAGTTGGTGATGCCATCCAGCCATCTCATCCTCTGTCATTCCCTTCTCCTCCTGCCCCCAATCCCTCCCAGCATCAGGGTTTTTTCCAGTGAGTCAGCTCTTCGCATGAGGTGGCCAAAGTACTGGAGTTTCAACTTTACTATGACTCCTTCCAATGAACATCCAAGACTGATCTCCTTCAAAATGGACTGGTTGGATCTCCTTGCAGTTCAAGGGACTCTCAAGAGTCTTCTCCAACACCACAGTTCAAAAGCATCAATTCTTTGGTGCTCAGCTTTCTTTACAGTTCAACTCTCACATCCATACATGACCACTGGAAAAACCATAGCCTTGACTAGATGGACCTTTGTTGGCAAAGTAATGTCTCTGCTTTTCAATATGCTATCTAGATTGGTCATAACTTTCCTCCTTAGGAGTAAGCGCCTTTTAATTTCATGGCTGCAGTCACCATCTGCAGTGATTTGGGAGCCCCCCAAAATAAAGTCTGACACTGTTTCCACTGTTTCCCCATCCATTTCCCATGAAGTGATGGGACCGGATGCCATGATCTTCGTTTTCTGAATATTGACCTTTAAGCCAACCTTTTCACTCTCCTCTTTCACTTTCATCAAGAGGCTTTTTAGCTCCTCCTCACTTTCTGCCATAGGTTGGTGTCATCTGCATATCTGAGGTTATTGATATTTCTCCTGGCAATCTTGATTCCAGCTTGTGCTTCATCCAGCCCAGCGTTTCTCATGATGTACTGTGCATGTAAGTTAAATAAGCAGAGTGACAATATACAACCTTGATATTTTCCTTTTCCTATTTGGAACCAGTCTGTTGTTCCATGTTCAGTTTTAACTGTTGCTTCCTGACCTGCATATAGGTTTCTCAAGAGGCAGGTCAGGTGCTCTGGTATTCCCATCTCTTTCAGATTTTTTCCACAGTTTATTGTGATCCACACAGTCAAAGGCAACAAAGTAGAAATAAATGTTTTTCTGAAACTCTCTTGCTTTTTCGATGATCCAGCAGATGTTGGCAATTTGATCTCTGGTTCCTCTGCCTTTTCTAAAACCAGCTTGAACATCAGGAACTTCACGGTTCATGTATTGCTGAGGCCTGACTTGGAAAATTTTGAGCATCACTTTACTAGCATGTGAGATGAGTGCTATTGTGCGATAGTTTGAGCATTCTTTGGCACTGCCTTTCTTTGAGATTGGAATGAAAACTNGCGGATGTTGGCAATTTGATCTCTGGTTCCTCTGCCTTTTCTAAAACCAGCTTGAACATCAGGAAGTTCACGGTTCACATATTGCTGAAGCCTGGCTTGCAGAATTTTGAGCATTACTTTACTAGCGTGTGAGATGAGTGCAATTGTGTGGTAGTTTGAGCATTCTTTGGCATTGCCTTTCTTTGGGATTGGAATGAAAACTGAGCTTTTCCAGTCCTGTGGCCACTGCTGAGTTTTCCAAATTTGCTGGCATATTGAGTGCAGCACTTTGACAGCATCATCTTTCAGGATATGAGACAGCTCAACTGGAATGCCATCATCTCCACTAGCTTTGTTCTTAGTGATGCTTTCTAAGGCCCACTTGACTTCACATTTCAGGATGTCTGGTTCTAGGTGAGTGATCACACAATCGTGATTATCTTGGCCATGAAGATCTTTTTTGTATAGTTCTTCTGTGTATTCTTGCCACGTCTTAATATCTTCTGCTTATGTTAGGTCCATACCATTTCTGTCTATTGAGCCCATCTTTGCATGAAATTTTCCCTTGGTGTCTGTAATTTTCTTGAAGAGATCTCTAGTCTTTCACATTTTGTTGTTTTCCTCTATTTCTTTGCATTGATCGCTGAGGAAGGCTTTCTTATCTCTACTTGCTGTTCTTTGGAACTCTGCATTCAAATGGGAATATCTTTCCTTTTCTCCTTTGCTTTTGCCTCTCTTCTTTTCACAGCTATTTGTAAGGCCTCCCCAGACAGCCATTTTGCTTTTTTGCATTTCTTTTCCATGGGGATGGTCTTGATCCCTGTCTCCTGTACAGTGTCATGAACCTCCGTCCATAGTTCATCAGGCACTCTATCTATCAGATCTAGTCCCTTAAATCTATTTCTCACTTCCACTGTATAATCATAAGGGATTTGATTTAGGTCATACCTGAATGTCCCTGACAGCCATTTTACTTTTTTGCATTTCTTTTTCTTGGGAATGATCTTGATACCTGTCTCCTGTACAATGTCATGAACCTCCGTCCATAGTTCATCAGGCACTCTATCTATCAGATCTAGTCCCTTAAATCTATTTCTCACTTCCACTGTATAATCATAAGGGATTTGATTTAGGTCATACCTGAATGGTCTAGTAGTTTTCACTACTTTCTTCAGTTTAAGTCTGAATTTGGCAATAAGCGTCTCCTTAGGTAAGTTTATTCCTAGATAATTTAATTCTTTTTGTTGCAATGGTGAATGGATAAATTCCTTAATTTCTCTTTCTGATTTTTCATTTTTAGTATATGGAAATGCAAGATTTCTGTGTATTGATTTTGTATCCTGCAACTTTGCTAAATTCACTGATTAGCTCTAGTAATTTTCTGATACTATCTTTAGGGTTTTCTATGTACAGTATCATATCATCTGCAAACAGTGAGAGCTTTACTTCTTCTCTGATCTGAATTCCTTTCATTTCTTTTTCTTTTCTGATTGCTGTTGCTAAGACTTCCAGAACTATGTTGAATAACAGTAGGGAAAGTGGACACCCTTGTCTTGTTCCTGACCTTAGGGGGAATGCTTTCAGTTGTTCACCATTGAAAATAATCTTTGCTGTAGGCTTGCCATATATGGCCTTTACTATGTTGAGTTAGGGTACTTCTGTGCTCTTTTTTTGAAGAGTTTTCTCATAAATGGGAGCTGAATTTTGTCAAAGGCTTTTTCTGCATGTATTGAGACTATCATATGGTTTTTAACCTTACAGTTTGTTAATATGGTGTATCATATTGATTGATTTGTGCATATTGAAGAATCCTTGCATTCCTGGAATAAGCCCAAATTGATCATGGTGTATGAGTTTTTGGATGTGTTGTTGAATTCTGTTTGCTAAAATTTTGTTGAGGAGATTTGAATCTATGTGCAACAGTGATATTGGCCTGTAGTTTTCTTTATGTTGTCTTTGTCTGATTTTGGTATCAGGGTGATGGTGGCCTCGCAGAATGAGTTTGGAAGTTTTCCTTCCTCTGCAATTTTTTGAAAGAGTTTTAGAAAGATAGGCATTCAGTTCAGTTCAGTTCAGTTCAGTCGCTCAGTAGTGTCCGACTCTTTGTGACCCCATGAATCACAGCATGCCAGGCCTCTCTGTCCATCATCATCTCCCGGAGTTCACTCAGACTCACGTCCATCAAGTCCATGATGCCATCCAGCCATCTCATCCTCGGTCGTCCCCTTCTCTTCCCACCCCCAATCCCTCCCAGCATCAGAGTCTTTTTCAATGAGTCAACTCTTCGCATGAGATGGCCGAAGTACTGGAGTTTCAGCCTTAGCATCATTCCTTCCAAAGAAATCCCAGAGTTGATTTCCTTCAGAATGGACTGGTTGGATCTCCTTGCAGTCCAAGGGACTCTCAAGAGTCTTCTCCAACACCACAGTTCAAAAGCATCGATTCTTCGGCGCTCAGCTTTCTTCACAGTCCAACTTTCACATCCATACATGACCACAGGAAAAACCATAGCCTTGACTAGGNATCTCCTTGCAGTCCAAGGGACTCTCAAGAGTCTTCTCCAACACCACAGTTCAAAAGCATCGATTCTTCGGCGCTCAGCTTTCTTCACAGTCCAACTTTCACATCCATACATGACCACAGGAAAAACCATAGCCTTGACTAGGCGGACCTTAGTCGGCAAAGTAATGTCTCTGCTTCTGAATATACTATCCAGGTTGGTCATAACTTTTCTTCCAAGGAGTAAGTGTCTTTTAATTTCATGGCTGCAGTCACCATCTTCAGGGATTTTGGAGCCCTAAAAAATAAAGTCTGACACTGTTTCCACTGTTTCCCCATCTATTTCCCATGAAGTGATGGGACCGGATGCCATGATCTTCGTTTTCTGAATGTTGAGCTTTAAGCCAAATTTTTCGCTCTCCTCCTTCACATTCATCAAGAGGCTTTTTAGCTCCTCCTCACTTTCTGCCATAAGGGTGGTGTCATCAGCATATCTGAGGTTATTGATATTTGTGAGGCCATTTGGTGCTGGGCTTTTGTGGTTTTTTTTTTGTGGGGGGGGAGATTTTTGATCACAGCTTCAATTTCAGTGCTTGTAATTGGGGTGTTCATAATTTCTATTTCTTCCTGGTTCAGTCTTGGAGGATTGAATTTTCCTAAGAATCTGTTTCTCCCACGTTATCCATTTTATTGCCATATAGTTGTTCACAATAGTCTCATAATCCTCTGCATTTCTGCATTGTCTGTTGTAATCTCTTCTTTTTCATTTCTCATTTTTTGGATTTGATTCTTTTCTCTCTTTTTCTTGATCATTCTGCCTAAACGTTTGTGAATTTTGTTTATTTTCTTGAAGAACCAGCTTTTAGCTTTATTAATCTTTACTATTGCTTCTTTCATTTCTTTTTCATTTATTTCTGCTTACATCTTTATGATTTCTTTCCTTCTACTAATTTTGCATTTTTGGGGGGTTCTTGTTTTTTTAGTTGTTTTAGTTGTAAAGTTAGGCTGTCTATTTGATGTTTTTTCTTGTTTCTTGAGGTATTTATTGTACTGCTATAAACTTCCCTCTTCGAACTGCTTTTGCTGCGTCCCATAGGTTTTGAGTTATCATGTTTTCATTGTCATTTATTTCTAGAATTTTTTTGATTTGCCTTTTGATTTCTTTAGTAACATGTTGGTTATTTAAAAACATGTTGTTTAATCTCCATGTGCTTGTGTTTCATACAGTTCTCTTCTTGTAATTGATATCTAGTCTCATAGCATCGTGGTCAGAGAAGATGCCTGATATGATTTCAATTTTCTTAAATTTACTAAGGTTTAATTTGTAACCAATATGTGGTCTATCCTGGAGAATGTTCCATGTGCACTTGAGAAGAAGGTGTATTCTTCTGTATTTGGATGGAATGTCCTAAAGATATCAATGAGATCCATCCCATCTAATGTATCATATAAGACTTGTGTTTCCTTATTAATTTTCTGTTTTGATGATCTGTCCATTGATGTGAGTGGGGTGTGAAAGTTTCCTACTATTATAGTGTTACTGTCAATTAATCCTTGTATGTCTGTGTTTGTCTTGTGTATTGAGGTGCTCCTTTGTTGGGTGCATAGATATTTACAATTGTTATGTCTTCCTCTTGGATTGATCCCTTGATCATTATGTAGTATCCTTCCTTATCTCTTGTAATCTTCTTTAAGGTCTATTTTGTCTGATATGAGGATTGCTACTCCAGCTTTCTTTTGCTTCCCATTTGCATGGAATATATTTTTCCTTTCAGTCTAAATGTGTCTTGAGGTCTGAAGTGGTTTCTTGTACACAACATATATATGGATTGTTTTTTTTTAATCCATTCATCCAGTCTGAGTCTTTTGGTTGGAGCATTTAACCCATTTACATGTAAAGTAATTATTGATACATATGTTCTTATTGCCATTTTCTTAATTATTTGGGATTGATTTTGTAGATTTTTTTTTCCTTCTCTTGTATTTCTTGACTTTAACTTTAACTTGACTTTAATATAAATCCCTTTAACATTTGTTGTAAAACTGGCTTGGTGGTACTGAATTCTCTTAACTTTTGCTTGTCTGAAAAACTTTTCATTTCTTCATCAGTTTTGAATGAAATACTTGCCGGGTACTGTAATCTTCGTTGCCAATTTTTCCCTTTCAGTACTTTAAATATATCCTGCCATTCCCTTCTGGCCTGCAGAGTTTCTGCTGAAAGATCAGCTGTTAAGCGTATGGGGTTTCCCTCATATGTTACTTGTTGCTTCTCCCTCACTGCTTTTAATATTCTTTCTTTGTGTTTTAGTTTTGATTAGTTTGATTAGTATGTGTCTTGGCATACTGAACTGAACTGAACTGAACAGCGGTCTCTGAGACTCACTTCAGTTCTTTTTATTCTTTTTACCCTATTGTGCTCTTCAGAAGTTATTTCCACCATTTTGTCTTCCAGCTCACTGATTTGTTCCTCTATTTCAGATATTTTGCTATTGATTCCTCCTAGAATATTTTTAATTTCAGTAAATTGTGTTGTTTTCTCTGTACGTTTATACTTTAATTCTTCTAGGTTTTTATTAATTGATTCTTGCATTTTCTCCATTCTGCTTTCAAGGTTTTTGATCATCTTTACTATCATTATTCTGAATCTGTTTTCAGGTAGTTTGCTGATTTCTTCTTCATCTCTTTGGATTTCTGTGTTTCTAGTTTGTTCCTTCATTTGTGTAGCATTTCTCTGCCTTTTCTTTAATTTTTCTCAACTTATTTTATTTGAGGTCTCTTTTTCCCAGACTTCAAGGCTGAATTCTTTCTTCCTTTTGGTTTCTGCCTTCTAAGGTTGGTCCAGTGGTTTGTGTAAGCTTCCTATAGAGTGAGATTTGTTCTGAGTTTTTGTTTTTTTTCTCCTGATAGGCAAGGCTGAGTGAGGTGATAATCTTGTCTGCTGATAACTGGGTTTGAATTTTTTGTTTTGTTCGTTATTTAGATGAGGTGTCCTGCACGGGGTGCTATTGGTCATTGGGTGATGTCTGGTCTTGTATTGCAGTGGTTTCCTTTGTGTGAGTTCTCACTATTTGACACCCCCTAGTGTTTGTCCTCTGGCAGTCTAGGGTCTTGGAGTCAGTTCTCCCACTGCAAAGGCTCAAGTCTTGATCTCTGGTCAGGAATGAAGATTGCACAAGTGGTTTGTTATGGCATTAAGTGAGATTAAAGCAAATATCCAAAAATGAGACACAAAAGATTAACCCAATACAAGTGGCAGTTACAAAATCAGGCAAATAATAATTAAAATAATAGAATATACACATATTCATATACATCCATGAGCAAAGTCAAAACAATCCAGCAAAAATAAAGTACAATAGTTAGACTTGGCAAACAAAGGAAATAAAAAATTATATTTACCAGTTAAGAACAAAAACTAAAGCACAAACTGGAAAACAAAACTAAAGCAATGTGCCAAGTGGGGAATAAAGCAATGAAAACAAAACTAACAAATATGTTGAAAGTAAAGAAAAGAAAGACTAGATATGCAAAGTTAAACAGAGGTAGAGGAAGAAGATTTATATACATTGAAAATTAACTGCAAGGGGAAAAGAACAGTAGGAAAAGCAGACAAAGAAATAAATGTAGAAAAATAATAATAGGTTTAAAAATTTTTAATTGAAATTTTTAAAAAAGAGAAAAATAAAAACTCCCCAGAACTGTAAAACCCAACATAGAGGCAGAAATTTATAACAATAAAAAATGTGACTGAGAAAAAAATAAATAAATAAGAGAGCTCAAAAGCTTAGTTAGATTTCATAGTGCCAATAAAATCAACCACTGCAACTGGTTGGGAAGAGAGGGAGAGAAAAAATCCAAAAGAATCTACAGAACAAGTCAAAATATAAGAATAATAAATATTTTCTTGAGTCACTGCTGTCAGAGTCCTTTCCCTCACTGGGAGTCAAAGTCCATTTCGCCTCCCTAGGATGCCCTGTAACACTGTACTGATCTCTGGACCTGCTGTGAGGGCAGCTCAGATCTAATCTGCTTCTCTGTGTTCTTGCCTCCAATGTCCACAGCTATCAGAACTAGTATTTTTATTTTGTGGGAGCTCTCAATGAGCTTTTGTATATTCCACAGACACAGAGTCTTCCTAGTTGATCATGTGGATTTAATCTGCAGCTTGTACAGTTGATGGGAAGGTTTTGGGTCTTCTTCCTTAGTCACATTGCCCCTGGGTTTCAGTTGTGGCTTTATTTCCCCCTCTGGATATGGTTTGTCCACTGGGCTTTGCTCCTGGGGCTGCCCTAGAGGACTTGGGTTTGCCCCTGTGAGGGACAGCTGTGGAGGTGGTGCAGCTGCTTGACTCACAGGGGTTATGGTAACACTAGATTCTCAGGGGAGTTGGCAGCTACGACAGCGGGAAATTTAGTGCTGTAGAAGGGTATGGCAACCGATATCTGCCAATATGCTCTGGTATTCTTGCCGGGAGAAACCCCCTCCCTGACAGAGAAGCCTGACAGGCCATAGTCCACAGGGTAGCAAAGGGGTTGGACACTACCAAAGCGACCCCATGCACATAGGTACAAGACTTTTTTTGCCTGTGGCAGCTCTGCCCCATTGACATTTAAGCATGAAGGTAGCACAGCTTCTGGGCTTGCAGGTACCCTGGTGGCACCAAGTGTGCAGGGACATGGACTGCCTCTGCAGTAGGAGTTATGGCCCTATCAGAGGCTTTTATCGAGCCTCTTGTAGCTGGTGTCAGAAAGCCTCTTTGGCCAGTCTTTCTCTTTAACGCTGCCGATTCAGGCACTTAGAGGGCTTCCTTGCCTGGGGTCATTCTCTGTTGCTTGGCGCACCAGGCACATAGAGGGGCCCCTCGCCTGGGTTCCTACTCTGTAGATCGACACATCAGGCACTTAACGGGCTACCCTGGGTGGGGTCCTACTCTATAGTTTGGTCACTTAAAGGAGCACCACCGGTCAGGTCCTACTCTGTAGTTCAGTGCATCAGGCATTTGATGGGCCAGCTTCTCTGTTTTTCTCCAAAGGCATTTTCCACCACAGTCTACTCCTTCACATCCCCTCGATCTGTCTCTCTGCAGTCAACAGCAGCCCTCACCCTGGGATAGCTCTATAATCCCTAAACTCCAGCCTCCAGCCACTGCATCGTCTAGGGTATATATGGCTGTGGCAAAGACTGATTCTCATTCTATTTAGACTGCCACAGATCAGCTGTTTCACTCTCAGCCTTTAATGTTTCTTCTCCGACTCAGACAATTGCCTTGATGTGGGGATTGGACCCCTGCTTCAGTTTCCCCACATGCTGAGGGCAGGTCCTCTCCTACTAACACTCCCGTTTTCCCCCCTAGTTCCTTCATCCTACCAAGTTTTGTGTTGGTCTATATTTTCTTTTCCGGAGAAGGCAATGGCACCCCACTCCAGTACTCTTGCCTGGAAAATCCCATGGGTGGAGGAGCCTGGTGGGCTGCAGTCCAGGGGGTTGCGAAGAGTCGGACATGACTGAGCGACTTCCCTTTCACTTTTCACTTTCATGCATTGGAGAAGGAACTGGCAACCCACTCCAGTGTTCTTGCCTGGAGAATCCCAGGGATGGGGGAGCCTGGTGGGCTGTCGTCTATGGGGTTGCACAGAGTCGGACACAACTGAAGCGACTTAGCAGCAACAGCAGCAGCAGCAGCAGCATATATTCTTTTCAGCTGGTCAGGTACTCCTGTCTGCTCTCAGCTGACGGTCTGCATGCACTTCTGTGTCTGAAGGTATATTCCTGATGTCCGTATTAGTTTCTTATTACCAAATAGCAGGAAATAATCCATATCTCAGCTATAAAATGGATAGTGTTATATGCATTTTTCCAGGTGAGGCAAGGCAATCTCAGAAAGATAATGTCATTTGCCCAAGCTTTGAAATCCATTTGACTGATATCGGTCCTAGTCTGCAGTCTATGTGAAAGTATTAGTTGCTCAGTCATGTCCGACTCTGTGATCCCATTGACCTCCAGGCTCCTCTGTCCATGAGATTCTCCAGGCGAGAACACTGGAGTGGATTGCCATTCCCTTCTGCAAGGGATACTCCTGACCCAGGGATTGAACCAGTGTCTCCTACATTGTAGGCAGATTCTTTATCATCTGAGTCACCAGGGATCCTATTAATTATACTACTCAATAGAATTTTTTGCCTATATGTGTATTCTGAAGATATATTAACTTCATGATTATTTAAAACTGTCCCTATACATTCATGACTTACATCAGTGGCAATAAATGCCTTCTCCTTGGTTAATCTTAATGAGATCAATGGATTAATTTAAGAAGCTTTTTGTTGGAAAACACAGATTCATTCTTTCAGTGTTTTATCATAATATACTGAAAACATCTTAATTCTGTCACATTTATAATGGAAAGTTTATATGAAAGAATACAGAACACCCTTGACATTTATCTTGCACTGAGTTAGTGTGCTCTCCTATTTGCATGGGGTTAACTTTAATCAGCATGTTAAAGCAGACATTTTGGAGATCTCACATGCTGATAGATAAGAACCAGGTACTTATTTGCATAATGCATCCTGCCAAGTTCAAGGGAATACAATAGCAAAATAGAACAGAGTTTAATGAAATAAGAGAACAGAAATCCAAAAGAATAAACCTTGTCAAGAACAAACTTTGTCAGTACTCAGAAGTACTCAGATATTTTTATATATAATCATCAGAATTGTTTGTGGTAATAAAAAAAATAGATATCATTGATCATTCTATAATAGACCTCTACAGTTTTGTAAACAAATGGCATGTCTTATTATGTATACACATTGAACTTTTTGTATCTGAAGTCAGGTTAATCCCAATGTCCTAGCAAAAATCTAGCATGCCACTTTTTGCATTGTAGGTACTCTATAAATATTTGACTATTTGAAAATGAATACTCAAACTCAAAATGAGTCTAAGGAAACAAGCATTTATATTAGTGGTACTAATATTTATAAAATTTACATAAAATGAAATTTAAAAAATTTTTTGTGAAGTTAAACATACGCATGTGTTAGATAAAATGAAATAACTTTATATCCTAGTTATGGGGGAATATCCAATAACTAAATTTATCTATATTGTTATAAGCACATGGAAGTATCAATTGTAAAATGTCTCACATATAACCTAGAATTTAATAGCATTTTCACTGATAATGACACTTTTAGATTTTTAAGTTTTTTTTTTTTAATTTACTTTTGCAGCAGTAATTATGTTCATCTATCAGTACTAACACAAACCAGCTATAAGTATGAGAAAAATATATAAATGTCCACTGTGAGACTGGATAGTAGTTAGGTGTCTACTTAAAGAAGACTTGAAAAAAGAAATAACAGTTTTATGGCTGGATTTTTTTATCATTAAAATAAAAATCCATGAATTACACAATAATACAAAAAGAAATGGAAGGTTCTCATAGGTAGAAAAATGGCTACCCATTTCAAACTGGGAGAAAAGATGTTCTGTTTTGTAGAATTTAATTTAGTAGTTAGGTGTCTACTTAAAGAAGACTTGAAAAAAAAAATAACAGTTTTATGGCTGGATTTTTTTATCATTAAAATAAAAATCCATGAATTACACAATAATACAAAAAGAAATGGAAGGTTCTCATAGGTAGAAAAATGGCTACCCATTTCAAACTGGGAGAAAAGATGTTCTGTTTTATAGAATTTAATTATTTAAAGAGAATACCAAGACCAGATTTTTAGATGCACAAGCTGGGAAAAACTCTTCACTTTTGGAAGTCATTTTATTCTTCAAAGTGAAGTCACTCAGTTGTGTCAGACTCTTTGTGACCCCATGGACTGTAGCCCACCAGGCTCCTCCATCCATGGAATATTCTAGTCAAGAGTACTGGAGTGGATTGCCATTTCCTTCTCCAGGGGATCTTCCTGACCCAGGGATTGAACCTGGATCTCCCACAATGTGGGCAGACACTTTACCATCTGAACCACCGGGGAAGACTTTATACACTATGTTCTGGATAACACAGTCACTTTACAAGTATATGTGTGTCACCTACAATATGGCAGGCACAAGTATTTATTAAGAGTCTGTTGTTTGCTAAACTGTATATCAGATGAGGATTCAACAAACAGGACCAGTCCCTTATCTCAAGTATACAAATGCCTACTTGGGATAGATACAGAGATAAACGTGTGCATTTACTCTTCCTTTCCTTAAGAAATCACCTTGAAAGGGCACCAGAAGCTTTTGAAATGGTTCTCTTTAAAACTAAGTACATGTTGTAATATTCCAGATGGAAGCATATGACAAATTCCCTATACATTTCTCCTTTATGCCTCAACTGAAACCTGGCTGTCCTCCAAACACCTGACTTCACTTTTGCCCTTTCAAGCACAGTCTTGCTCATTCTCTTACACCCCAAAGTTCCTAACACAATCATAGCATTTTCTTAGTTTTTTTTTTTTTTTTGCCAGTTCTAGACCATTATTCCATATGCATGTGAGAAAAACCTCTTGTCTTTAAAGTTTATAAGAATCAAATTTACCACCTTCTAGAGGTTTCATGGAAAAGCCAATTCTGATTCCATCTTGGAACTGTTTCTTTGACTTGCTTTTCATTGCTTTTGTTTTTAAAATCATACATAATGTCCTGTTTGGGAGAATCCTGCCCCTCTGCCTGACTGGTAAAGTGCCTTTGTTCAGAACCCTGTCCACCGATTGATGGCAGGAAGGAAGAAATGAAAACATTCTCTGGCAGAGGCTTGCCATTCTGAGATATTTGCAAGATTAATGGCCTTTTTACTTTGTTTACTCACTTGCTCCCATCTCTGATCTATAAAAGAACCTGACATACAGACCTTCATAAGATGGCTATTTTGAGACATTAGTCTGCCACCTTTTCAGCCAGTTGGCTCTCTGAATAAAGTCATATTCCTTGCCTCAAAAACTCATCTCTGATTCATTGATCTGTTGTGTGGAGAGCAGAATGAGCTTGGGCTCTGTAACATAAGCTTCGCCTCTTTTGTCAATTTTCTGGTGAATCTGTCCTTCTCTATATTCATTGGGGGGTTTGGCTCCCGGTTTACATTCTTCTTTTCATCTCATTTTTCTTCATTCTTCTGAATGGTTTCCATATACAAGCTATCCAATTCCATGGTTACCCTATTTATTTGATCTTCAAATCTAATCACTTTCACCTCTACTGTGGTTCAATATACACTCCAAGATAACATACAGGAAGTTACCAGCTGAAGGTTCTCCAATTCAGGATTGTTAGTATCAAACAACCCTTTTAGTCATCTAAACCCTCTGGCTGTCTCTATCTCCTCCTCCCATGTATCTATGGTCTTTTACTAAATTGAGACCCTTACTTTCCCTCTTTTTACCCTGTGTTGACTTCTTTCTCTGTATTTTGGGCATTTTGAGGTTTGGAAGTTCCGATACTTTCTCTGCAGCCTTCCCAAACACTTCATCTCGAGTATTTCTTCTCCACTGTCCTGAAAATGCCCAAACCATCAACTCTTCCTCTCATCTGATCTTTCCTCACCTCTTGCATTGCTGAGCTTTATTGTTGGTACTAAAAGTGAACACTTTCTAATCTCTGCTCGGCTTTCAATACAAAAGAACAAAAATACAAAACATCCTTGGTCAGTTGCTTCTCCCATTTCTTCTCTGTCTTCCAGCTCCCACACATTCAAGGATAATCTTCACCCCTCTCATTATACTCCTTTCCTGACCTGGCTTTCTGTGTTAGCTGGGAACCTTGCTTTATATTTGGGTGTCAAATATCTACTCCTTGTCATTATCTTATTTTCCTTGTTAAAAAGTGTAGCCAATAATCTAGATCCAATGCATCTTATTTCTGAAGGTGGTTTGCCCCATTAATTATATCTCTATGTGTTGGATTCTTTTTTATGGTGTATAAATACACTCATCTGTTTCATTGAGGGAGTGGGGCGGTGAAATGGGGGAATACCTCTTTGATGCCTGTCATTGTGACACAAAGCCTTTCTTTTGCTCTTGTTTGCTTAATCAGATTTTTTTGAAAGCAGAATTTATATACGGTTACTTCATTTCCTCACAAATCACTTTTCATCGAGAGCCGGGCCGGCCCACTCAGCGCAGGCCGCTTGCGAGAGCCGGACCAGCGCACTCAGTGCGGGCGAGAGAAGCTGCCCCACATCCGAGGTCAGGGGCAGCAGCCTAGAGTGCCAGGCTGCGACGATGCAGGAACGGCCGAGAGGAGCTACCCTGTGTCTGAGGTCAGTGGCGGCCGGGAGGAGACACCCCGTGTCCAAGGTCAGGGGTGGCAAGGAAGAGACCTCCCAAGTCCGAGGCCAGGGGCGGCAGCTGAGAGAAGCCACCCACGCCCGAGGCCACGGCCAGCGGCCAGGAGGAGCAACCCGAGGAGCAGGGGCTGCGCAGGCGCAGGAGGGCCTAGAGGAGCTGTCCCACGTTGATGGTCAGGAACTGCGTTGGTAAGGAGATACCCCTCATCCAAGGTAAGGAGCAGCCGTGAAGAGACAACCCACGCCCAAGGTAAGAGAAACCCAAGTAGGATGGTAGGTGTTGCAAGAGAGCATCAGGGGGCAGACACACTGAAACCATACTCAAAGAAAACTAGTCAGTCTAATCACACTAGGACCAGGGCCTTGTCTAACTCACTGAGACCAAGCCATGCCTGCAGGGCAACCCAAGGCGGGCGGGTCATGGTGGAGAGGTCTGACAGAACGTGGTCCACTGGAGAAGGGAATGGCAAGCCACTTCAGTATTCTTGCCTTGAGAACCCCATGAACAGTATGAAAAGGCAAAATGATAGGATATCAAAAGAGAATCTCCCCAGGTCGTTAGGTGCCCAATATGCTACTGGAGATCAGTGGAGAAATAACTCCAGAAAGAATGAAGGGATGGAGCCAAAGCAAAAACAATACCCAGTTGTGCATGTGACTGGTGATAGAAGCAAGATCCGATGCTGTAAAGAACAATATTGCATAGGAACCTGGAATGTCAGGTCCATGAATCAAGGCAAATTGGAAGTGGTCAAACAAGAGATGGCAAGGGTGAACGTCGACATTCTAGGAATCAGCGAACTAAAATGGACTGGAATGGGTGAATTTAACTCAGATGACCATTATATCTACTACTGCGGGCAGGAATCCCTCAGAAGAAATGGAGTAGCCATCATGGTCAACAAAAGAGTCCGAAATGCAGTACTTGGATGCAATCTCAAAAACGACAGAATGATCTCTGTTCGTTTCCAAGGCAAACCATTCAATATCACAGTTATCCAAGTCTATGCCCCAACCAGTAATGCTGAAGAAGCTGAAGTTGAACGGTTTTATGAAGACCTACAAGACCTTGTAGAACTAACACCCAAAAAAGATGTCCTTTTCATTATAGGGGACTGGAATGCTAAAGTAGGAAGTCAAGAAACACCTGGAGTAACAGGCAAATTTGGCCTTGGAATGCGGAATGAAGCAGGGCAAAGACTAATAGAGTTTTGCCAAGAAAATGCACTGGTCATAGCAAACACCCTCTTCCAGCAACACAAGAGAAGACTCTACACATGGACATCACCAGATGGTCAACACCGAAATCAGATTGATTATATTCTTTGCAGCCAAAGATGGAGAAGCTCTATACAGTCAACAAAAACAAGACCAGGAGCTGACTGTGGCTCAGATCATGAACTCCTTATTTCCAAATTCAGACTTAAATTGAAGAAAGTAGGGAAAACCGCTAGACCATTCAGGTATGACCTAAATCAAATCCCTTATGATTATACAGTGGAAGTGAGAAATAGATTTAAGGGCCTAGATCTGATAGACAGAGTTCCTGATGAACTATGGAATGAGGTTCGTGACATTGTACAGGAGACAGGGATCAAGACCATCCCCATGGAAAAGAAATGCAAAAAAGCAAAATGGCTGTCTGGAGAAGCCTTACAAATAGCACTGAAAAGAAGAGAGGCGAAAAGCAAAGGAGAAAAGAAAAGATATAAGCATCTGAATGCAGAGTTCCAAAGAATAGCAAGAAGAGATAAGAAAGCCTTCTTCAGCAATCAATGCAAAGAGATAGAGGAAAACAACAGAATGGGAAAGACTAGAGATCTCTTCAAGAGAATTGGAGATACCAAGGGAACATTTCATGCAAAGATGGGCTCGATAAAGGATAGAAATGGTATGGACCTAACAGAAGCAGAAGATATTAAGAAGAGGTGGCAAGAATACACAGAAGAACTGTACAGAAAAGATCTTCACGACCCAGATAATCATGAGGATGTGATCACTAATCTAGAGCCAGACATCTTGGAATGTGAAGTCAAGTGGGCCTTAGAAAGCATCACTAAGAACAAAGCTAGTGGAGGTGATGGAATTCCAGTTGAGCTGTTTCAAATCCTGGAAGATGATGCTGTGAAAGTGCTGCACTCAATATGCCAGCAAATTTGGAAAACTCAGCAGTGGCCACAGGACTGGAAAAGGTCAGTTTTCATTCCAATTCCAAAGAAAGGCAATGCCAAAGAATGCTCAAACTACCGCACAATTGCACTCATCTCACACGCTAGTAAAGTAATGCTCAAAATTCTCCAAGCCAGGCTTCAGCAATATGTGAACCGTGAACTCCCTGATGTTCAAGCTGGTTTTAGAACAGGCAGAGGAACCAGAGATCAAATTGCCAACATCCGCTGGATCATGGAAAAAGCAAGAGAGTTCCAGAAAAACATCTATTTCTGCTTTATTGACTATGCCAAAGCCTTTGACTGTGTGGATCACAATAAACTGTGGAAAATTCTGAAAGAGATGGGAATACCAGACCACCTAACCTGCCTCTTGAGAAATCTGTATGCAGGTCAGGAAGCAACAGTTAGAACTGGACATGGAACAACAGACTGGTTCCAAATAGGAAAAGGAGTACGTCAAGGCTGTATATTGTCTCCCTGCTTATTTAACTTATATGCAGAGTACATCATGAGAAACGCTGGACTGGAAGAAACACAAGCTGGAATCAAGATTGCCGGGAGAAATATCAATAACCTCAGATATGCTGATGACACCACCCTTATGGCAGAAAGTGAGGAGGAGCTAAAAAGCCTCTTGATGAAAGTGAAGGAGGAGAGCGAAAAAGTTGGCTTAAAGCTCAACATTCAGAAAACGAAGATCATGGCATCCGGTCCCATCACTTCATGGGAAATAGATGGGGAAACAGTGGAAACAGTGTCAGACTTTATTTTTTTGGGCTCCAAAATCACTGCAGATGGTGACTGCAGCCATGAAATTAAAAGACGCTTACTCCTTGGAAGAAAAGTTATGACCAACCTGGATAGTATATTCAAAAGCAGAGACATTACTTTGCCGACTAAGGTCCGCCTAGTCAAGGCTATGGTTTTTCCTGTGGTCATGTATGGATGTGAAAGTTGGACTGTGAAGAAAGCTGAGCGCCGAAGAATTGATGCTTTTGAACTGTGGTGTTGGAGAAGACTCTTGAGAGTCCCTTGGACTGCAAGGAGATCCAACCAGTCCATTCTGAAGGAGATCAACCCTGGGATTTCTTTGGAAGGAATGATGCTAAAGCTGAAACTCCAGTACTTTGGCCACCTCATGCGAAGAGTTGACTCATTGGAAAAGACTCTGATGCTGGGAGGGATTGGGGGCAGGAGGAGAAGGGGACGACCGAGGATGAGATGGCTGGATGGCATCACGGACTCGATGGACGTGAGTCTGAGTGAACTCCGGGAGATGGTGATGGATAGGGAGGCCTGGCGTGCTGTGATTCATGGGGTCGCAAAGAGTCGGACACGACTGAGCGACTGAACTGAACTGAACTTTCCAAGAATGTGACCTTGTACCCAAAATATGCACAAATTTTCTCTAGGGCCTTTGTGCCTCAAATACTTCTCAGCCAACTTTTTTTCGGTATGATCACTGTATATCAAGGAGCACTTAATACATTACTTTGCAACTTCTTGATTATCTGTATCACTTAACATACACAAGCCATGTTTTGTCAAAATTATAGTTTGTCTGTAGCACAAGCCTATTTCATGTGTGTGTGCATTAGTCGTTCAGTCATGTCCTACTCTTTTGCGACCCCATGGACTGTAGCCCACCAGGCTCCTCAGTCCTTGGGATTCCCTAGACAAGAATACTGGAGTGTGTTGCCATTTCCTTCCCAGCCATAGCGGGTGCTTAAATAATATTAGAATGAATGACTAGACTACTACAGAAAATAAACCTGAAGTGTCTTATTCCTAGGTATTCATAGAAATCTATCACTGAAAGGGTGTTATGACTTTTTAACGTCCCAATTCTCTGAGATATCCTATAGGTCTTACCTCTGTTAATTACTTACTAGTAACCTTATAAAGTTATTTCCCTTAATTTTCTCATAGCGAAGGTCAAAAGGTTGGAGTAGGCTGTAGTCCTTATTCCAAATATAATTTTCAAACACACAAACTACATGCCACATGGACAAGTGAATGCTAGAATACCTGCCTGGGGCAGGATCAAGGTGTGGTTATTTACTTAGACTCAATTCCTGTCTTTGGAGTTACTGAGCAGATGTCAATGAATGGATGAATAGAAGCTAGATTTGCTGCCAATTTAGAAGAGCTCCAATTTTCCCCACTTCTTTTCATGTTGTGAGTTGTAGATAGGGAGATAAATTTGTAAACCCTCCTGCTTCTATGAGAGAATGAGAATGATAAGGAGAGGAGTCAGTCCTTAAAAAAAAAAAAAAAAAAAAAAAGTGCTATAAAGTGTGCTCCAAAGAAGTTTTAATTTTACACAAATATGCCAAAAAATAAATTAAATAGATAAAATTTTAAAAATGTGCTGCACTGTTTTAAGCTAAATCTAACTTATTTTTTCCCCTCTTCTGATTGGACACTGTTCTATTTTTACTGCTCAGGAGATCACTTTCCTAAAGCAGTTGAATAAGCCCCAGAGGACAAAGGTATCATTCTGAAGGGCGTGAGCTTTGCAGTAGGGAAGCTATTGGAATTCTATTCTGTTGACTCAGTGTCTCCTTAGATCAGATGAGTGAGAGAAGCTGAACTTGTCAGCAGATTTACTCTCACTGCACACACTCATGCCAAATCAAGCAGGTCAATAGCATCTCCAGAATTTCCTACTTATTTCCTACTTTGGACAATATCTCCAACTCTAAGGGTAAAACCAAAGGCCTCAGTCAGTGATCTGCAGCAATTATCTTACTTTTAAATATGGATTTTTACAGAAGTCTATGTGATGTGTACCCTAAGGCAATGATGCAATAGTTAATAAGATTGATACTCCACAATATGGAACACAAAATGTCTCACCCCATCATTTGAATAGAATTATACCCACTTGCATAGTGCCTCAAAATACAGAATTTTAACTTTAATGTTAATAAACCTTATGCCCTGAAAGTTCCTGAAGCTTCTGTGAAAATGAAACTGTGTTCAAATGCTATATTCTATGAAATATAATTGCTCTGGTACATTTTGGAAAAAATTTCAACAGTGAAAAAAGGCAACATAACCTTCCATAAGACTTTCTATTTAATCCCTAGTTAATCAAACAAGAAAACTGACACTATTACATAGGACTATTTTACTTTTCAAGTTCAGTTTTGGGTCTGAGACTCTGTGTGGAAAGGACTAATAAAATAAACACTATAAAGTTGATTGTGGCTGCACCTATTAAGTTTGTCTCTTACAAGGTCACTTTTCCTTTTTAGGTAGAATTCATTTAAATGTTTCAGAAAAATAAAATTCTCTACTTACTAAAATTTTCTAAAGAGGAAGACACCAATATTTCCCACCATTAATAAAATAATGACTGCTTAAAAGACTTAAGTCATAGGAAAATTCTTCATTTTCTACCATCACTGAAATAAAATGAACCATAAGTTTTTGCACAATAACCTTTAAATCGTAAAAAAAAAAAAATCCATTTACCCTTGTTCCCCGCAAAAGGTCTTAGCTTCAATAATGTGTTTTTTGTTCTTTTTTGACATGTAACTAATATATGACATTAGATTAGTTTCAAGCATAGTTGGGAGTTTGGAATTGATATGTACACACTGTTAATNGTTATTGTGCAAAAAAAAAAAAATCTATTTACCCTTGTTCCCCGCAAAAGGTCTTAGCTTCAATAATGTG
Source organism: Oreotragus oreotragus (assembly GCA_006410675.1). Taxonomy (NCBI): domain Eukaryota; kingdom Metazoa; phylum Chordata; class Mammalia; order Artiodactyla; family Bovidae; genus Oreotragus; species Oreotragus oreotragus. The sequence goes on along the minus strand of SJYX01006554.1, from coordinate 134,354 downwards.
TTTTTTGTTCTTTTTTGACATGTAACTAATCTATGACATTAGATTAGTTTCAAGCATAGTTGGGAGTTTGGAATTGATATGTACACACTGTTAATTTTAAACAGATAACCAGCAAGGACCTACTGTATAGCACAGGGAACTCCACTTGATCTTATGTGGCAATCTAAAAGGGAAAAGAATTTGAGAAAGAACTGATACATATATATGTAAATGAAACAAAAATAAAATAAAATTGTACACTGCTAAAATAGTTGTTTCAGGTGTATAATACAATTTAATATTTGTTTATATTATGAAATGATCACCACAATAAGTCTACATAACATCCATCATCACACATAGTAAAAAAAAAAAATTATAAGAACTTTTAAGATCTACTTTTAACAAGTTTTAAATATTTAATACAGAATTATTAACTATAGACACCATGCCATACATTATTAGGAGATTGTATAACTGGAAGTTTGTACTTTGTGACCTCCTTTATATAATGAGTGTTTCTTAGTCAATTTCTCTGATGATAAGATGAAAAAGTACAACCAGATGTGACAGCCTGGCTATTTTCCATTCATATTCACTATCCCATAATTTTCTGGAACTCTCTTGCTTTTTCCATGATCCAGCAGATGTTGGCAATTTGATCTCTGGTTCCTCTGCCTTTTCTAAAACCAGCTTGAACATCAGAGAGTTCATGGTTCACGTATTGCTGAAGCCTGGCTTGGAGATTTTTGAGCATTACTTTACTAGCATGTGAGATGAGTGCAATTATGCAGTAGTTTGAGCATTCTTTGGTATTGTCTTTCTTTGGGATTGGAATGAAAACTGACCTTTTCTAGTCCTGTGGCCACTGCTGAGTTTTCCAAATTTGTTGGCATATTGAGTGCAGCACTTTCACAGCATCATCTTTCCAGATTTGAAACAGCTCAACTGGAATTCCATCACCTCCACTAGCTTTGTTTGTAGTGATGCTTTCTAAGGCCCACTTGACTTCACATTCTAAGATGTCTGGCTCTAGATTAGTGATCACATCATCATGATTATCCGTGTCATGAAGATCTTTTTTGTACAGTTCTTTTGTGTATTCTTGCCACCTTTTCTTAATATCTTCTGCTTCTGTTAAGTCCAGATCATTTCTGTCCTTTATCGAGCCCATCTTTGCATGAAATGTTCCCTTGGTATCTCT
>SJYX01006554.1:106912-131416 GCA_006410675.1 Oreotragus oreotragus | reverse complement strand
TTTTTCCTGTGGTCATGTATGGATGTGAGAGTTGGTCTGTGAAGAAGGCTGAGCGCTGAAGAATTGATGCTTTTGAACTGTGGTGTTGGAGAAGACTCTTGAGAGTCCCTTGGACTGCAAGGAGATCCAACCAGTCCATTCTGAAGTAGATCAACCCTGGGATTTCTTTGGAAGGAATGATGCTAAAGCTGAAACTCCAGTACTTTGGACACCTCATGCGAAGAGTTGACTCATTGGAAAAGACTCTGATGCTGGGAGGGATTGGGGGCAGGAGGAGAAGGGGAAGACCGAGGATGAGATGGCTGGATGGCATCACGGACTCGATGGACGTGAGTCTGAGTGAACTCCGGGAGATGGTGATGGACAGGGAGGCCTGGCGTGCTGCGGCTCATGGGGTCACAAAGAGTTGGACATGACTGAGTGACTGAACTGAACTGAACTGATCCCATAATTATTTATGATTATATGTACAATATTCACTTCTTGGGTTTTTTGGGTTCCTTGCCCCACTAAATGGAATACTTTGCATTTCACATGTCGAGTTTCATTTCCAATAGGTTCTTTATTTTATGAAAGTAATTTTCAGTTCTGAAATGCTAACTATATCATACAATAGAATGAGACTCATGCCAAAAATAGTAGTATCAAAGCATTGTAAAAATTCAAAGAAAGGAAAGTTAATTTCTATGTGGATCAGTATATTCACAGAAGAGTAAAATATTAGTGACAGGAGATAGAATTTGTTGGGCAACATAGATATTGAGAGAAAACATTGTACTAACAATGCAAGCAGATATACAAAGGTATGGGAATGCTGGGTATTTAGAGGAAAAAGTAAATTCTTCAGTTTGCCATAAATATAACATGCATAAGTTGAAGAGGTTGGAATGGAAGACTATTGATATTTTATTATCAAAAATATAAAATTATATTGCCCCCAGTTCTCATCTATATAAAGAAAATATACAAGATGCAATCTCTGGTTAGCTTTCTGAGGCACTCAGGAAAATTGTATTTAAAATAAGTTCTGATTATTTATAATAGGACAAACATTGTGAAACTACCTCTTTTAGAATATGAGGGAAATTATGTAGAATTCTTCAGTGACACTTAAGAAAGCAATAAAATATTTAGCAATCCACTTGTGTTGGGGTACCTACAGCATTCATATAATTTGCATCTCTTGCTGATAGTGGTCTATTCAGTTTAGGTATCTAGTTTAAGGATCAGAAGACAATTAACATTTAATTACAAGCTCATATGGCTTACCTGATATTGCTTCTATGCTGTTAGCTGCTTGTTTCAACTAAATGCTTTACATCATCCTGCTAAATGTACCTACAGCATTCATATAATTTGCATCTCTTGCTGATAGTGGTCTATTCAGTTTAGGTATCTAGTTTAAGGATCAGAAGACAATTAACATTTAATTACAAGCTCATATGGCTTACCTGATATTGCTTCTATGCTGTTAGCTGCTTGTTTCAACTAAATGCTTTACATCATCCTGCTAAATCAGAACAAATGTGGCTAAACAAACAAAGTATGGCACAAGGGTGCTTTTAAAAAATCTGCATTTTTTTTTAACCTATGTAATTCTTTTCAGGGTTATAGAAGGAGCAATTTTTCTTAAAATGTAACAGTTCTATAAATGATATAAATACTTTTTGGACTGAGTCATTTATAATAAACATAATGAGAACTTTTATTAAGATATACTAAACCCATCTACCATATAGAGAAACTTATATCCAACACATTTAATTTTTTATTCTCATTTTTACATGCTAAGATCCACTTAAAATTTTTATTTTGTAACTCCCCCATCCCTGAGATTCTCTAGGCAAGAATACTGGAGTGGGTTGCCATTTCCTTCTCCAATGCATGAAAGTGAAAAGTGAAAGTGAAGTTGCTCAGTTGTGTCCAACTCTTAGTGACCCCATGGACTGCAGCCTACCAGGCTCCTCCATCCATTGCCTTCTCCAATTTAATCATCTGTATTTAAGTATTGTATGTTCATTAATACCATTTCTTCCATTTTTCCTGTACAAGATTTATTGCAATAACCTAAGTTCCTGCTTGCTTTCATTGAATTTTTAATTCCAAAAGGAAGCAAGACACAGCTAATATGAAAATGGAAAGGCCATCATATCAAGTAATTAATCTCTTAAAAGATGTATTCAAATTCTGTTCCTACTTAACTCTCAAGGTGACAGAAAAAGAGCACCTGGCAGCCTGTACTGTATGCGAGAACTTTCCTACTGAACACCATTATTATTGGGTTGGGGCTTCCCAGGTGACTCAGTAAGGAAAGACACCACCTGCAAGCAGGAGATTCAGGAGACATGGGTTCGTTCCCTGGGTTGGGAAGATCCCCTGGAGAAGGGCACGGCAACCCACTCCAGCATTCTTGCCTGGAGAATCCCATGGACAGTGGAGCCTGGCGGGCTACAGCCCACAGGGTGGCAAGGAGTTGGACATGACCAAAGAGACTGAGCATGCACACATATTACTGAGCTGATAAACCCTCATTGGAAACACTTTTAGAGGAAGTACTCGAGATAACTGGGCTTCCCAGGTGCTGCCAATGGTAAACAACACTCCTGCCAATGCAGGAGGCATAAGACACATGGGTTTGATCCCTGAATTGGGAAAATGCCCTGGAGGAGGGCATGGCTATCCACTCCAGTATTCTTACCTGGAAAATTCCATAGACGGAGGAGCTTGGTGGGTTACAGTCCATGGGGTTGCAAAGAGTCAGACATGACTGAGGTGATTTAGCATGCACATACTCAAGATAAAGGAGAAAAAAGTCTCAGAGGTGCTCTAAGAAATTTGCTGATGAAAATGATTAAATACCTAGACAAAATTCAGAATTAAAAAAAATTAAGACCAAAGGAAGAGAAACAGTAAGCACTCATTTCACAAGCTAGCAAGGTAATGCTGAAAATCCTTCACGCTAGGCCTCAACAGTAAGTGAACCAAGAACTTTGAGATGTACACGCTGGACTTAGAAAAGGCAGAGGAGCCAGAGATCAGCCTTTTTTATGGTCCAACTCTCACATCCGTACATGACTACTGGAAAAAACATGGCTTTGACTGTAGAAACCTTTGTATGCAAAGTGAAGTCTCTGCTTTTTAATACACCATCTAGGTTTGTCATAGTTTTTCTTCCAAGGAGCAAGTGTCTTTTAATTTCATGTCTGCAATCACCATCTGCAGTGATTTTGGAGCCCAGGAAGAGATAATCTGTTCCCATCTAAGGCCAGCTTTTTCATACTCCTCTTTCACCCTCATCATGAGGTTCATTAGTTCCTTTTTGCTTTCTGCTATATAGGGTGGTTCAGTTCAGTTCAGTCGCTCTGTCGTGTCCAACTCTTTGCAACCCCATGGACTGTAGCATGCCAAGCTTCCCTGTCCATCACCAAATCCTGGGGCTTGCTCAAGCTTATGTCCATTGAGTTGGTGATGCCATCCAAAATCTCATCCTCTGTCATCCCCTTCTTGTCATGCCTTCAGTCTTGTTCAGCATCAGGGTTTTTCTAAGGAGTCAGCTCTTTGCATCAGGTGGCTGAAGTATTGGAGTTTCAGCTTCAATATCAGTCCTTCCAATGAATACTCAGGACTGATCTCCTTTAGGATGGACTTGTTGGATCTCCATGCAGTTCAAGGGACTCTCAAGAGTCTTCTCCAACACCACAGTTCAAAAGCATCAATTCTTTGGTGCTCAGCTTTCTTTATAGTCCAACTCTCACATCCATACATGACTACCAGAAAAACCATAGCCTTGACTAGACAGACCTTTGTTGGCAAAGTAATGTCTCTGCTTTTTATTTATTTATTTTACTTTACAATATTCTAATGGTTTTTAATATGATGTCTAGGTTGGCACAACTTTCTTTCCAAGGAGTAAGTGTCTTTCAATTTCATGGCTGCAGTCACCATCTGCAGTGATTTTGGAGCCCCAAAAAATAAAGTCTGACACTGTTTCCACTGTTTTCCCATCTATTTGCCAAGAAGTGATCAGAACAGATGCCATGATCTAAGTTTTCACTTACCTCCTTTCACTTACCTCTTTTTTCACTTACCAGCCAACCTTTTCACTTACCTCTTTTACTTTCATCAAGAGGCTCTTTAGTTCTTCGCTTTCTGCCATAAGGGTGGTGTCATCTGCATATCTGAGGTTATTGATATTTCTTCTGGCAATCTTGATTCCAGCTTGTCTTTCTTCCAGCCCAGCATTTCTCATGATGTACTATGCATATAAGTTCAATAGGCAGGGTGACAATATACAGCCTTGACGTACTCCTTTTCCTATTTGGAGCCAGTCTGTTGTTCCATGTCCAGTTCTAACTGTTGCTTCCTGACCTGCATACAGGTTTCTCAAGAGGCAGGTCATGTGCTCTGGTATTCCCATCTCTCAGAATTTTCCACAGTTTATTGTGATCCACACAGTCAAAGGCTTTGGCATAGTCAATAAAGCAGAAATAGATGTTTTTATAGAACTCTCTTGCTTTTTCCATGATCTTGCAAGATGTTGGCAATCTGATCTCTGGTTCCTCCAAATCACAAATTTGGATTGTCAGCACTACATCTGGCCTTTTCTGCTACTATGAGTACTAAAGATCACCCTAGTGACTGAAACCAGCTATGTCACCATGACTTAATTGTTTTCTTTGGGGGAAGAATGGGGCAGGAAAGGACAAGACAAAAATGAGTAAATGATTTTACTATTGGCTATAAGAAATTCCTACAAATTCATTTATCAGAGATAGCATTCTGCTCATATAAGGAGGTCGTTTATTAAACAATAGTTTACTTATCACTTCAGAACCTTCGCCTCCCTGTATGCAACAATCCTAAACTGTTGTATCATAAATGTTGCCCAATCCTTATTATTCCTCTGCCTTTAAAGATCTGCCTAGACCTCAGAACTTCTAGATTTCCTCTTTTTGAGATATTGCCAAGACTCTGACTCTCACTACAGTGAGTTAAACTTGGTTTGTCTTTATTTACACAGGGTCTGATGGTACTTTCAGGAATTCGATATTAGGCATTTCTTGCCAAAGCCCCACCCAGTGCTGTCTTATTATTTAAGCCTATGCATTTCCCTAATAAGAAAAGGAGAAAAGACCCCAGACAGATTCCATTTGTGTTGGTTTTGGTAGTTATTTTCCTAAAGTGATAAGAAAATTTATTCTCTGTCTGACAAAGGGGGATATTTTCTTTAGAGGTGGGACAAGATGAGGAGCAATTCTCTAAACTGGTTTGTGTCCACAGAGGAGACACAGTGCTGAGATTAGCTTAGTCCTTGGACTCTGGCAGCAGTCAGATTTAGCATACGGTTTTCGGTGGGGGGAGGGCGGGGAGTATTAAAGATTTCTTTTTTTTTTTTTTTTTTGGTGGACAATTATTTTGAATCTTTGTTGGATTTGTTACAGTATTGCTACTGTTTTACGTTGTTTTATTTTTTTGACTGTGCAGCATGTTGAATCTTAGCTCCCTGACTAGGCATCAAATCTATACCCTCTGCCTTGCAAGGGCAAGCCTTAACCACTGGACTGTGAGGGAAGTCCCTTAGTATAGGTTGTAAGTGGACTGTCCTCCCGTATCCTACTTACCACCTGTAAGTCACATCAGGGCTTGCGGTGGTGTGGGGAGTCAAGGGGGCAGGTAGTAAAGGGTAGTGCTGTCTCCCCTCCATGCTTTGCACTGAGGCCCAGGCAGCAGTAATACCACTGCTGCAAGGAAGCTGGTCAAAACGCAGTGACCAGAGGCCCAAGCAGAGTTAACTGGTGTGAGAAGCTGTAGCAGTGTGGATGGACTCAGACTAAGATGGCAGAGGGTTCCTTCCCCTTTCTCGAATATAGTAGGAGCAGTATTTTCGCCAAAGGAAAGAAAGTAGAAATTTGGAATACAGTTACAGAGTGATAAGTAGAGCATTTTGTTTGGTTTCCTGTTCCTTTTGTCTGGGAAAGAATAAACAAGGGCCTACTGCAATCCTTGCTCTTGTCCTCTGTCTCCCTACAGGTCTGTAGTTGCCTGAAGGAGACAGCATAGTCTCTCCCAAGATGGAAGACTGGGGAAGGAGGTAAGTGATCAGGATGTCAAAAGGCTGCTGGATTGTTCTAGAGTTGGAATTACTAATGAGAATTCATGAATCAACTCCTCAGCCAGGGGCCCATAGGCAACTTCTGTTCTGATCAAACAATTATTTATCCTGACACAGGTGGAACATGTGGAGAACATTTCAGCAACAGAACTTATTTCTTTTCTTCATTTAAAAGCAAGATGATAAATTATCTCAGAGAATTGTTCTCATTTTCCTCTAAGAATATATATATATATAAAACATGTAAATAGAATATACTATAGAGTAGATTGAATATTAACACAACTCTGCCTAACTGGAAATAACATTGATTTTTAAAATCTATTGCTTAGGGAAGGTATAAATAATCTTTGCTGCCAAATTAATTATGTATTTTGTAATGATCCTTGTTTCAGTAGTTATTTTAAGTGTTGATTTCCTACATGGTGTGTTTTGTAACTAACATTGGAAATGCAGGAGATCTCAGGAAAGGTTGTACTTCCTCCTGTTTTTCAGTTACAAGGTTAACTATATATTTTTAAAAAGAAGGCTGCATGTGATACAGTGAGGAGGGTGTGAATCAAAGTCCCTGCCCTTTCTCAGCAATAAATTATCATGACCTTGGGGAAGTCATTTAACCTCTGTGAACAACAATTCACATTTTTGCAATACTTGGAAGTCTAATCTAGATCATGGGTGGGCAAACTGTTTCTATAAACAGTAATTAATATTTTAGGCTTTGCAGGGTATCTGGTCTCTATTGCAATATTTAGCTCTGCTGTCATAGTGCGAAAAGTAATCACATACAAATGTCTAAATGGGCATGGCTAGATTCACTATTTATAGACATTGAAATTTGAATTTCATACAGTTTTCATGTCATGTATTGTTATTTTCTTTCATCCCCCCCCCAACCATTTAAAAATATGAAAAGTATTCCCAGCTCACGAACTGTACAGAAAACAGGATATGGACTGGATTTAACTCAGAGGCCCTGATTTCTTGACCCTTGAACTAGATCCCTGCTGAGAACAAAATTCCCTTTGACTTTGGCTTTCTTGGGGCCGAAATGGAAAAGGTGCAGGTGAGTCTTGAGGTAGAGAAGTAAAATGACAATCAAGATTTTAGAGAAGTTGCAGAAGACGTTATGATGGAGTAATGTTTTGGGAGTGATGCAGCAAGAAGCTAGCTGATGAAAGGGACAACTCAAGGGAAAAGAGTAACTCCGAGTAGTAGACTTGCCTACCTAATGGCCAGAATGTGTAAGTAAGAGATCTCTGGCTTGAACTGAAACAGAAGTAACCCTGGAAAAGAAATAGAGACAGGTAGAGATGACAATAGATATGACATTATATGTTTTTTCATGCATGTTTGCATGTGTTAGCAATCATTAATACGCAGAACTATGCAGAAAACATTGTGAGTGAGTATGGGAAAAATAAGACATGACTAATATGTGCAAGAAAAGAGGAATAAGGATATGAACACAGGATAAATAAAAATAAAAACATTCTAAGCAAGTTTATAAATGAGTTGTCTTCTCCTACAGCAGTTTAACTTGCTCTAGAATGAAACAGTGTTAGACTTTATTTGGGGGGGCTCCAAAATCAATGCAGGTGGTGATTGCAGCCATGAAATTAAAAGACGCTTACTTCTTGGAAGGAAAGTTATGACCAGCCTAGATAGCATGCTAAAAAGCAGAGGTATTACTTTGCCAACAAAGGTCTGTCTAGTCAAGGCTATGGTTTTTCCTGTGGTCATGTATGAATGTGAGAGTTGGACTGTGAAGAAAGCTGAGTGCTGAAGAATTGATGCTTTTGAATTGTGGTGTTGGAGAAGACTCTTGAAAGTCCCTTGGACTGCAAGGAGGTACAAACAGTCCATTCTGGAAGAGATCAGCCCTGGGTGTTCATTGGAAGGACTGACGCTAAAGCTGAAACTCCAGTACTTTGGCCACCCCATGCGAAGAGTTGACTCACTGGAAAAGACCCTGATGCTGGGAGGGATTGGGGGCAGGAGGAGAAGGAAACAACAGAGGATGAGATGGCTGGATGGCATCACAACTCGATGGATATGAGTTTGGGTGAACTCCGGGAGGTGGTGATGGACAGGGAGGCCTGGCGTGGTGTGATTCATGGGGTCCAAAGAGTCGGACACGACTGAGCGACTGAACTGAACTGAACTGAACTGAGAAACAAGTTATATGGCAATAAGGCATATGTTAAGAGCAGGTTGGCATATTGGATAATGACTTTTATGTATGTTAACAAGAGGAAGGAATAACTATTATTTAAATGGTTAACATCAAAGCAGACATTGATTTCATCTGCTGGCTATAAAGGAGTTGACTCCTATTATGCCCATCTGGGCAATGTTCTAGATTATGTGTTCAATATGTTTACTTTTAATAAACTTACTAGAATGTTTTTAGGTCTGTGACTTCCCTTACTTGTCCTAGCCAATGATTTCCAGGGCTTCAGCTTGATAAGCATGGATATAGATAGATATCTGTCTCTTTTTCTATCCAGCAGTCATCTAATAAGGACATTCCTAAGAGATATATTGCCCTGGTCACATATAAACTATGCTGCAAAGGGGTAAAATAGTCCAGCAAAACTGTATTCACTATGAAATTATGTTAAGGATGTAGAAAATGTAAACACAATAGATAGCTTTTTACAAATATATTTCATAAATAAAAGTAATAAAAAACACTAAACTGAATACCTTGAGGGAGTTGCTTAAAGTAATAAATAAATAGGTTTTGCCAAGTGCTCATTTGAGGAGATAGTAGCAATCTTTGAAAGAATCTTAAACATTAATTTAACTACTTCCTTATTAAATATATTCAGATGCATAATAAGTATACAGTTTCATGAAGAAAACAAATCACAACTTTATAGGGAAAAATTGTTGACAATAGATCTGTCTTAAGGTAGGTGCACACAGAAATTCTTGATGGACTCTTAAAAGTATTCTTGAACTTCTTAAAAGTCCATGAGGGACCCTTAAAAGTATTCATTGAGCTTCTTTAGTGGAACTCACCTGCCAGTGCAGGGGACATGGATTCGATCCTTGGTCCGGGGCGCTCCCACATGTTACGGAGCCACTGAGCCCATTTGCCACTACGGAAGACTGGACGCCTGGAGCCTGTGCTGCGCATTGAGAAGCCTGGCACGGCAACGAAGAGTAGCCCCCGACTTGCAGCAAAGACTCCGCACAGCCCAAAATAAATAAATAAAAAGAATTTTTAAAAAGTATTGATCAAGGAGAAGAGTCATCTACTAGACAATAACGGGTACCATATTAAATAAATGCATTGATTTTCCCATTTCAGAACTCAGCTAATAAGATTTAGTGATATGATATACTGGGTCTCTGATTCTTATTCTTTTTCATTTCCTTTTGAACTTTTTATTTTGTATTGGAATTCACTCAATTAATGATGTTGTGATAGTTTCAGGTGAACAGCGAAGGGACTCAGCCATCCATATACATGTATCCATTCTCCCCCAAATCCCATTCCCCTCTAGGTTGCCACATACCATTGAGCAGAGTTCCATGTACTATACAATGGGTCCTTGTTGGTTATCCATTTTAAATCTAGCAGTGTGTACATACTCAGCCTTATTTAGATTTTAAAAGTATGAGAGTTTAATTATGGGAATGTTTGCCAAGGTGCACCTTTGTTCTCTAGCATCTGCTGAGTGAAGGAGTACCTATTAAGCTGTTAAGATATTAATGCTCTTGAAATCCTATGGCTGTGTTAAGTTACCGTGTGTACTGAAATCATTAAGTTCTCTGCCTGCGGTTTGTGGTTCAACAACGCAAGCATCTGTAGAATTCCTGCTTCCCTGCAAAATGTTAGCTGTGTATGGCTGACAGACAGAAACTTGTATTTCTCCTCTAATTTTTCCCTCTTTCAGTCTATGAGGAATATGTGTTCTTGGTGTTGATCATTCCTGAGATATTTGATGAAAAATATTTCATGGCGGAATGATTTATAACATTCCAGTCCTTAAAACATTTGGATATTCTAATGTAAATATGGACATCATATTCTTCACCCTTCTCAGGGTATGTTCTCATTGTTTGCTGTGGTTTTTAGTTAGTCATTTAATGACTTAGTAAGTTATTTTTGTAAAAATTTTTTTTTGTAAACTCTCTTTGTCATGTGTGGTGTCTGAAATCTGTTCCTTAAGCTTGTGGTCAGCTATTGTTTTGATAGAAATTTCTTTGAATACTTGGACTTCCTCCCCCCAACTCCAGCCCCCAAAAAAGAAAGAATAGGGGAAAAAAATTAAAACAATTCTGCCATTCTCTGCAGGCTGGCTCTGTGTTGTGGCACCCCCTCAGTGCTTAGCCAGGCTATTTACAACTATGCCTTAGCCTTAGTTCTTAACTTGTGCTGAGTATAAAGAACAGCCAAAGGTAAAAAGCTTGTAGTCTTCTTGGACCTTTCTGACTGTGCATCTTACCCTGTGCGGTGTGTGGCCCTCTAAATTCCTTGTATATGCAAGTGCTTTTCCATGCCCTGCTTCCCAAAAGAAATTGTTTCCCAGCTTTTCCTCCCATGCATGCCTATTGTTTGCTTCAACTACAGTCTTTTGTCCCAAACAGCAGGGACAGTGAGTTGTTCATTTGCTCACAGTGTTTTCTAGGAATGCCTTCTCTAAAGACACTTTTCTGCCTTTGACTGATTGACAGGGAAAACACAATGCAACAGATATTGTGGGGTGCAGTGAGAGAAACGTTTAAAGGGAAACTTGTAGTTTTAAATGTAAAATTAAGTTAAAATTTTGTATGAGATAGAAAATGTTTAAAGTCAGTGAAAAACAGAGTGATATCAGCAAATATAGCAGAGACAATTAGAAGACAATTGTCTCCTAGAGACAATATAGGAAACAATTCTTGAGTTGGGAGAAACAAAGACAGGTACCTCCCATCATCCCTTGAGGTAGCGCAAGGCAGGCAAAAACAGAACACTTCTTTCAGAAGTTCTGCTTGGATCACTCCAGAGCCAGGGCGAAGGTCCCAAACTGGGAACATAGATTCTTATCCTTGAGACTGCTGGTGAGCTGAGGAGCAAGCAGGACAAGGTCAGGGAAAAACGCCATGGAGCACTCCTGCTGTTTTAAAGTTGCCTTTACTTGATCAACATGTGCTTTGTTGCTGTAAAACCTTTTAGTATTTCCCAGAGTTCTTCCACTTGATTCTGGCAGTTTTCACTCAGCTTTTCTAACTTTTTGTGGAGAAAAACTTGGAGCTAATGTCTCTGCTATATTTGCTGGTATCACTCTGTTTTTCACTGACTTTAAAATTTTTCTATCTCATACAAAATTTTAATTTTAAATTTAAAACTAAGAATTTCCCTTTCTTTCAGTGAAACATTTTCAGTAAAACGTTTCTTTCACCATACCCCACAGTATCTGTTGGATTGTGTTTTCCCTGTCAATCAGTTAGAAATATTTTCTAATTTCTCTTGTAACATATTATTTGATCTTCAGGTTATTTAGAAATATATTTTATAATTTCAATATATTTTGTCCTTTCCCAGAAATCTTTTTGCTACTGATTTGTTTATTTAATAAGTTCGGGGATATGGGAGCATGCTATCTAAGGTTTAAATCCTTTGAAATTTGCTGAGATTAATTGATTATGCAGCCTATTGTCTATATTAGTGAGCATTCCACGTAGAAGTCAAAACTAATGTTTTCCTTCTGACCAAATTAACAATTCAGTTTAGATCTTGATCCTGTATATAAGGTACTGGTTCTATGCTTTTATTTCCACACCACACCTGAAAAAGCCATCACTGACTTTCACAATGAAGAGCACTTGTTTGATTCAGTAGATTTGCCTAAATTGAACAAATAAAGTGTGGCGATTTAGATGGAACTAACAGAAGTACATGTTATTATATATTTAATAACAAGAATTAAATCATTGGCCCTGTTCTTCCCCAGCTTTCAAAGTCAATTTGCTTTTTCTCAGTTAACTGGTAAAAGTAAGGAGCACAATTATTCATTCATAATAGTAGACACCATCTCGTTTGTTATACCATCAGCTCTTTGTTTTCTGAATATGAGGGGGTCAATGAGGATGGACTGAAAAAAGTCACCTTCCGACATATTGAGCTGGGATCACTGGAAACAGGACTATACCAGCAGCCTCTCTCATCTGTGAAATACAACTTTTCAAGTTTCATAAGAACTACAAAATAAATATTTTTCTGACCTACTATTTTGGATTTTTTTTACCCCTGTTCCTATAGTCAGAGTTTTAGTTCTATGTAACAATAAAAGGACAGAGAAAGCTCCAGAACATCTTTGGAACTGAGTGGTTATTACAGGGGACAACCAGTGATTCTTTATCTAGCAGAAGTAACTAGTCATCTAGAGTATGCGTTCTGGCAATTGAGTTATCTGCAGATTTGATCTGCTACAGAAAAGTTAAAAGAATGCAACCAGTATTTATAAAGATGGTTAGCTATTATGGAAATAACGTTGCAAGCTAAAACTAATTGGGACAGAAGAGAAAATGATTTCATAAGTACTCATCACACTCAGTGCAGCTGTTGCACAAAGGAGAGTGCACAGTTAATCTATTTACTCCACTACTGTTGCTCAATAGACTTTGTTTCCTATTGTCAGAAAATTAGTTAAGAGCATGTAAGACCTCAACTAGGATACCAGGTTTTGACAGTCACTTGAAAATTATGAAGATTCATCTGACTTATTTCACTTAACATAATAACCTCAAGATCCATCCATATTGCTCCAAATGGTAAGATTTCATTGTTTGTTTCTTTTTTTAATAGCTGAGTAATCTTCCATTGTGTATATACACTGCACCTTCTTTTTCCATTCATAAATAGATGGACAGTTAGGTTGCCTCCATATCTTGGCTTTGTATTGAGTTGGCCAAAATGTTCATATGGGTTTTTCTGTAAGATGTTACAGCGCTGTGAAGAACCTAGGGGTACATATATATTTTTGAATTTGTATTTTTATTTTCTTTGGCTAAATACTCAGAAGTAGAATTACTGGATCATATGGTAGATCTATTTTTATTTACTTTTTTTTTGAGGAATCTTCATATTGTTTTCCATTGTAACTGTACCAATTTACTTTCCCATCAACAGTGCATAAGCGTTTCCTTTTCCCCACATTCTTGCTGACACTTGTTTCTTATCTCTTTGATAGCCATTGGAACAGGCATGAGATGGTATCTTATTCTGGTTTTGATTTCACACTTTCCTGATGATTAGTAATGTTAAGCATCTTTTCATGTGCCCATTAGCCATCTATGCATTTATTTTGGAAAACATATCTATTCAGGTCTCTGCCTGTTTTTAAATCAGGTCTCTATTTTTTTTTAATATATTGAGTTTTATGACCTCTTTATATATTTTGGATATCAGCCTCTTATTGAATATCATGCATGCCTGTGTGTTCAGTCATGTCCAACTCTTTGCAACCCTATGGACTATAGCCCACCAGGCTCCTCTGTCCATGGAGTTTTCCAGGCAGGAATACTGGAGTGGGTTGCCATTTTTTCCTCNCTTAGAAATATATTTTATAATTTCAATATATTTTGTCCTTTCCCAGAAATCTTTTTGCTACTGATTTGTTTATTTAATAAGTTCGGGGATATGGGAGCATGCTATCTAAGGTTTAAATCCTTTGAAATTTGCTGAGATTAATTGATTATGCAGCCTATTGTCTATATTAGTGAGCATTCCACGTAGAAGTCAAAACTAATGTTTTCCTTCTGACCAAATTAACAATTCAGTTTAGATCTTGATCCTGTATATAAGGTACTGGTTCTATGCTTTTATTTCCACACCACACCTGAAAAAGCCATCACTGACTTTCACAATGAAGAGCACTTGTTTGATTCAGTAGATTTGCCTAAATTGAACAAATAAAGTGTGGCGATTTAGATGGAACTAACACAAGTACATGTTATTATATCGTTAATAACAAGAATTAAATCATTGGCCCTGTTCCTCCCCAGCTTTCAAAGTCAATTTGCTTTTTCTCAGTTAACTGGTAAAAGTAAGGAGCACAATTATTCATTCATAATAGTAGACACCATCTCGTTTGTTATACCATCAGCTCTTTGTTTTCTGAATATGAGGGGGTCAATGAGGATGGACTGAAAAAAGTCACCTTCCGACATATTGAGCTGGGATCACTGGAAACAGGACTATACCAGCAGCCTCTCTCATCTGTGAAATACAACTTTTCAAGTTTCACAAGAACTACAAAATAAATATTTTTCTGACCTACTATTTTGGATTTTTTTTACCCCTGTTCCTATAGTCAGAGTTTTAGTTCTATGTAACAATAAAAGGACAGAGAAAGCTCCAGAACATCTTTGGAACTGAGTGGTTATTACAGGGGACAACCAGTGATTCTTTATCTAGCAGAAGTAACTAGTCATCTAGAGTATGCGTTCTGGCAATTGAGTTATCTGCAGATTTGATCTGCTACAGAAAAGTTAAAAGAATGCAACCAGTATTTATAAAGATGGTTAGCTATTATGGAAATAACGTTGCAAGCTAAAACTAATTGGGACAGAAGAGAAAATGATTTCATAAGTACTCATCACACTCAGTGCAGCTGTTGCACAAAGGAGAGTGCACA
This sequence comes from Oreotragus oreotragus, assembly GCA_006410675.1. Taxonomy (NCBI): domain Eukaryota; kingdom Metazoa; phylum Chordata; class Mammalia; order Artiodactyla; family Bovidae; genus Oreotragus; species Oreotragus oreotragus. The sequence goes on along the minus strand of SJYX01006554.1, from coordinate 116,674 downwards.
GTTAATCTATTTACTCCACTACTGTTGCTCAATAGACTTTGTTTCCTATTGTCAGAAAATTAGTTAAGAGCATGTAAGACCTCAACTAGGATACCAGGTTTTGACAGTCACTTGAAAATTATGAAGATTCATCTGACTTATTTCACTTAACATAATAACCTCAAGATCCATCCATATTGCTCCAAATGGTAAGATTTCATTGTTTGTTTCTTTTTTTAATAGCTGAGTAATCTTCCATTGTGTATATACACTGCACCTTCTTTTTCCATTCATAAATAGATGGACAGTTAGGTTGCCTCCATATCTTGGCTTTGTATTGAGTTGGCCAAAATGTTCATATGGGTTTTTCTGTAAGATGTTACAGCGCTGTGAAGAACCTAGGGGTACATATATATTTTTGAATTTGTATTTTTATTTTCTTTGGCTAAATACTCAGAAGTAGAATTACTGGATCATATGGTAGATCTATTTTTATTTACTTTTTTTTTGAGGAATCTTCATATTGTTTTCCATTGTAACTGTACCAATTTACTTTCCCATCAACAGTGCATAAGCGTTTCCTTTTCCCCACATTCTTGCTGACACTTGTTTCTTATCTCTTTGATAGCCATTGGAACAGGCATGAGATGGTATCTTATTCTGGTTTTGATTTCACACTTTCCTGATGATTAGTAATGTTAAGCATCTTTTCATGTGCCCATTAGCCATCTATGCATTTATTTTGGAAAACATATATATTCAGGTCTCTGCCTGTTTTTAAATCAGGTTTCTATTTTTTTTTTAATATATTGAGTTTTATGACCTCTTTATATATTTTGGATATCAGCCTCTTATTGAATATCATGCATGCCTGTGTGTTCAGTCATGTCCAACTCTTTGCAACCCTATGGACTATAGCCCACCAGGCTCCTCTGTCCATGGAGTTTTCCAGGCAGGAATACTGGAGTGGGTTGCCATTTTTTCCTCTAGGGTATTTTCCCAACCCAGGGATTGAATCTGTGTCTTCCGAGTCTCTTGCATTGGCAGGTGGATTCTTTATCATTGCACCACCTGGGAATTCCCCTTATTGGATATATCATTTGTAAATATTTTCTCCCAATCAGAGTGTTTGCAAATAAGTGCAATTTTCTCTTTTCCAATCTTTTTAATTTTTTAAAAATAGTTATTTCTTTGTTGCACAGTTATACTGGCTCATATAATGTTGAAGGGTGTTGGAAATGTTTACCTCTTCAAACTAGTTTATAGCCATTCGTGATCTTATTGTTCCTCTTGGAAATCTAGTTACACAAATGTTAGACCTTCTCACAGTACTGCCTATTTATCCGATCTTTTCTTTTGTATTTTCCAGTGTTTTGTCACTCCCTGATTCATTTTTAGTGTTTTATTCTAACTATATCAAAAGTTTAACTTGCTCTTCAGTTGTATCTAATCTATTATTAACCCATCCATTGGCTTCTTAATCTTAGTTATTGTAATTCTAGAATTTCTCCTAGTTCTTTCATAATTCCAATACTTTTGTCAAAAATCTGCATTTATATATCTATAAATATATTAAACATAACTATTTGAAAGTATATGTTTGCTAATTCAATTATCTGGATTATCTGAAATGTTTTCTATTTTCTGTTGTATCTCTTCAGTTTGGTTTATATCTCTTTGTATGTTCTGCCACTTTAATATATTTTATATTTAATTTATCTTGGCTCAGATGGTAAAGAATCTGCCTGCAATGCAAGAGACCTGGGTTCAATACCTAGGTCGGGAAGATCCCCTGGAGACAAGAATGGCAACCCAGTCCAGTATTCTTGCCTGGGAAATCCCATGAACAGAGGAACCTGGCAGGCTACAGTCCATGTGGTTGCAGAGTCGGATACGACTGAGCAACTAATACTTTCATATTTAATATCAGATATTTATGTGAAAATGATAGAAATATTTTGAGACTTAGAATGATATTAATTTCCTCCAGAAATGATTTATAGTTTCTTTTTCCCATGAGCATAGGATCAGTCTCAGACTACCTGAGTCGGATACGACTGAGCAACTAATACTTTCATATTTAATATCAGATATTTATGTGAAAATGATAGAAATATTTTGAGACTTAGAATGATATTAATTTCCTCCAGAAATGATTTATAGTTTCTTTTTCCCATGAGCATAGGATCAGTCTCAGACTACCTTAATGTAATTGTGAAACTGAGATGACTGCCAGCTGGACTTTAGCAGAAGAGTCTATTTATTTTTGCTTTGCTTTTCCCTTACTCCTAGGACTTAACTTTTTGGAGCACCTACCAAGACCTGTGAACTTATCCGTACCCTTCTCCCAAATGGTAAGCTCTAACATCGGTTTTCAGCCTCTGAGTCTATTGAGGTTGTTGATTTATTTGTTCAGTTTCTCATCCTCTCAGTTTCCTCTTTCAGAAAAATTGCACTACGACTCACCTCTCTGCAATTCGTTCTCACAGATTTTTTTTTAATTTTTACTTTATTTTGCTTTACACTACTGTATTGGTTTTGCCATACATTGCCATGAGTCGGCCACTGGTGTACATGAGTTCCCAATCCTGAACCCCCCTCCCACCTCCCACCCCATATCATCTCTCTGGATTCTTTGGATCATTTTCACAATTCTTCATTGTCTTTTTGTTCTTAGCTCTTCCAATGGCTTTACACATATGTTTCTTGCATTAGTCTACTTTTTCTAGTTATTTTCAGTTCAAGGGTAGAGTTTAATTATCTAATCTTCCTATACTGAAATTTAGAATTTCTTCCCTTAATTTCTCATTTCTTTTCTGTGAAAGAAAATTAGCAGGAGAGAAATCTTTAACAAAAGAGAATATAGATCAATATTTATTAAGCACTGATCACATGCCTAACCATTAGTATATATTTTCATTAATAATGTTCAAATTCTGTGATGTCATAAAAAGTCATCTCTTTTTAAAGATTACAACCAATGCAAAACAAACAAAAATCTCAAATTACAATGGTTAGAAGATTTTACTCCGTGAGTGTTTCTCATTTATTAATGCAGATAATTCACACAGGGATACTATTCAATGCAGAGTCTGATCCAGGTGCTCTGGGGTTTGGCCTGAGATTCTGTATTACTAATGAGTGCCTGAGGGAGGCTGATATTGCAGGTCCACAGACCACACGTTGAGGAACAAGGCACACCATCATGCCACCAAAGCAGTTTTTTCTGTCTATAGAGCCGAGTAAATCTTATCAATCCTCACAACCCACTAGAAAGTGCGTCTTATCTCTTTCCCACTCCTATAATCTCTTCCTTTAAATTGTAAAACAACTCCCATTCACCTATATTTTCTTATAGTCATATTCTAAGTATGTTCCCTTATTTTCCTTTTTAAAACTATCATTTTGAACTCATCCATACTTTAATCCCACTTCTTGCTTTCTACCGTTCATTCAAACTCAATCAATCTGCTTTTTCCCCTGCCCCACAATTATTTTTATTCAAAATTTCCATCAGATATTATGATCACAGTCTTAACTGTAGCTTAATCAATAACTATTTAGCTTCATCTTTATAGCTTCTTCTTTTCTTTCCATTATTTATTGCTATCTAATATTGCTCAATTAAAGTTGAGTATTAGCATGCAAAACATAAATGAGGAAGAGCAGGTAGGCTTTCTGAGTGCAGAAATCAGATAGGAGGGATTCTAGATAGCATTTCCCAAAGTGAAGTTTAGAAACTTCTGTGCCACACCCAGTTAGGTTATGAGAATTGGGGAAAATGTTGAAATAGATGGACATACAACAATTGTGAGTAAAAACAGGCTAAGAAGATTGACACAGAAAAGAGAAGAAAAGACATGCTAGATATGTGTGCTAGTTAAGAATCACTGTAAGGGGCTTGTGACCAGGGAATTCAGTTACAGTATCATCACCTCTAGACTAAGCATGATGTCTTAGTCTTCTTTCTGTTCTTCCATTCCCAACTAAACACATTATAAAAACATAAAAATGCCTGCCTATTTGAGTTATACAATGATAAGTGAAAAGAAAGAACATTACGTCAGAGGAATAAATTAATTTTATAGGATTTTACAGCAAATGCTCTCAGCTTGCATCCTCTAACTTTTCTTTAGCATTAGAAATGCTATTAAGCTCATTCTGCTCTCCTCTCCATTATAGAAGACATTATGAAAATAATGTGCTTTCAGTATTGGATATTAAGAATGCTCATTATTTTGCATTAATTTTAGTTCAATGAATATTAACTAAATATATAATTGACTATTAAATTGCCAAGCATCCTTCATTCTGAGATTTTAAAACTTATGTAATGGTTTCCAAACGAAAGAGCAGCTGGACTTGAAGTTCTCAAATAATCCCAGTGATAGTTTATATCAAAGAACACAAAATATTAGTAAAATTTTTGGCCTCCTTAGTTAAAAAATACCAGATGGCAGTCTTGAAGAGATAAGTTTTGAGAGACTGAGAGGGTTAGTGTATTAAAGAAAAAGGATGAAAAATAAAAGTTTAAAAGTTGTAACCTTTACTTCTATCCATGTCTTTGTGTTATTTTTCTTGCTAGAAAACTTAGATTTCAGTAAATCATCAATAGCTTCCCACATGGCTCAGTGATAAAGAATCCACATGCCAGTTCAGGAGACACAGGAAACTTGGGTTCGATCCCTGGGTTGTGAAGATCCCCTGGAGGAGGAAATGGCAACCCATTCCAGTATTCTTGCTTGGAAAATCCCATGGACAGAGGAGCCTGGTGGGCTATAGTCCATGGGGCTGCAAAGAATCCAACACGACTGAATGACTGAGCACACACACAGGGATTTTGCACTGCCAGTTTAGCAACTGTTAAATTCTGTATTACAGCCATTTACACTGAACAGGAGATTAAACCCCAAAACATGTCCCAAACATTGTCTAGCTGAACTCAAAGGGAACTCACTATATTAAAACACAGTGCTATCTATTATTCAAGTTTATAAACAAAATAAAAATTCATCCTACAACAAAGAGGTGCCAGACAGGTCTTGGGGTATCAGATTTTATATGATGTTGATAATGAAAGCAACACAGGAGTTATACAAAGACTTAACTTACATTTCCTTTTTCCTCAATGAAATAAGGAATTTTAAGAGCATCAACGGAGAAGGCAGTGGCACCCCATTCCAATACTCTTGCCTGGAAAATCCCATGGACGGAGGAACCTGGAAGGCTGCAGTCCATGGGGTCGCTGAGGGTCGGGCACAACTGAGCGACTTCACTTTCATTTTTCACTTTCCTGCATTGGAGAAGGAAACGGCAACCCGCTCCAGTGTTTTTGCCTGGAGAATCCCAGGGATGGGGGAGCCTGGTGGGCTGCCATCTATGGGGTCACACAGAGTCGGACACGACTGAAGTGACTTAGAGCAGCAAGGGCATCAAAAGCAAAGCCCATTTATTCCCTAATTCACTTGTTCATTCATTATAACACAATGTTTATGAGTATCTATTATATTATTTGGAGCATCTGATAGTTGGGATTGTCTTGAGATGCATTCACCTTGAAAACAAAATTTTTATGTAATCAACATAAAATGAAAATATGCAATATAATATCCAAATTTTTCTTCAAACTTGCTATATTTTTGTTGAAAGTCTAACAGATTTGAAGAAATAGTATCTATCAAAGAAAAGTTGGTTTAGGTGATGGCATTATAGAAGACATGATCACAGAGGCAAACATTAGCTTTTCATATCTAAGAACTGTCCAAAGAAAAGGGATCCCTAGTTCAAGAATTTGAGTTATCCAGTCTAATGGCAGATGTGTCTTTTGTGGGAAGAGATGCATTGGCCTGATTCTGTTAAATATTCATTTCAAATAATCAATTTTTCCTGTTGCAATTTTTCAACTTGCAGAAATTCTCTATAATGCTACTTTCCCTAAAACTTACTTATAGGAGTAGAATCCACTTAAAGAAGAACTTTAAGTGTTTAATTCTTTGAGCGTTTATACTTACCATTGATGAAATTTGCATTCTAGTTTCCCTCTATTTGTCTTCTGAGCATTATTTGAAGTACTAGTACTTCTAAAGTCTGATCAACTCTGGAACACCTAAAACAATATTTTTAGACTGTTCTAGAGAATGGCAATCCACTCCACTACTATTGCCTGGAAAATCCCATGGACAGAGGAGCCTGGTGGGCTACAGTCCATGGGGTTGCAAAGAGTCAGACACGACTGAGTGACTTCACTTTCACTTTAGAGAATACGGCAGGCTTCCCTGTTGGCTCAGATGGTAAAGAATCTGCCTGCAATGCAGGAGACCTGGGTTCTATCCCTGGCATGGGAAGATCCCCTGTAGGAGGACCGTGGCAATCCACTCTAGTATTCTTGCCTGGAGAATTCCATGGACAGAGGAGCCTGGCGGGTTACAGTCCCTAGGGTCACAAAGAGTTGGACACGACTGAGCGATTAAGCACAGCACAGAGAATACAGCTGTCTCAGGAATTATAAACAGATGTTTCTGAAGTTTATATTCCATTCTCAAATAAATTTAGAACTTAATTTTAATTCATACTCTCTGCCTACTGACTAGCTATATGGCCTGCACTAAATACCTTTCACAATCAGAACAAAGTCTACATTTTAATAATTATGTATGTTTACACATATAAGAATTATGAAAACTAAATAATAATAATACAAAATAAAGCACTTAGCTAGCATGTGGCACTCAGTAGTGAAAAAAAGAGAGAAATGGCTTCCCTGGAAGCTCAGATGGTAAAGAATCTGCCTGCAATGCAGGAGAACGGGTTCAATCCCTGAGTGGGGAAGATCGCCTGGAGAAGGGAATGGCTATCCATGCCAGTATTCTTGCATGGAGAATCCCATGGACAGAAGAACCAGGCAGGCTACAGTCTATGGGGTCACAAAGCAACTAGCACCTAGTAAGTAAGTACTCAGTAGATGGTAGCTAGTAGCCTTAATGACAGTAGCAGGAAATAGCCCTTAAGTTTCTTATGTCATAAGTCACTGATATCATCATCACCAGTATAGCTTTGTGCAATATTTTATTCTTTATACATATAGTCTATCATGTAAGCTGGAAAATAATATTAAGCTTATTTCTAGAAAATTCTTCCTAGAGATTTCAATTCATCATATAAAATCCTTCAAGCAGTTAATAGGAGACATGAATGGTGGTGAGGATGAGCTTGTATAGAGTATTAATAAACGTATGAAGAAAACATGACTCATTGAGAAAAGTATATACAGCTCTATTGACTAAATTATAATGATAAAACGTTATGTAGAGTCATATGATATCATTTATTAGGGTGACTACACATATAACCAGAGAAGGCAGTGGCACCCCACTCCAGTACTCTTGCCTGGAAAATCCCATGAGCTGGACTGGTAGGCTGCAGTCCAGCTAAGAGTCAGGATCGCTAAGAGTCGGACATGACTGAGCAACTTCACTTTCGTTTTTCACTTTCATGCATTGGAGAAGGAGGTGGCCACCCACTCCGGTGTTCTTGCCTGGAGAATCCCAGGGACGGGGAGCCTGGTGGGCTTCTGTCTATGGGGTCGCACAGAGTCTGACACGACTGAAGCAACTTAGCAGCAGCAGCAGCATAGATAGAACCATGATGATAAAAGCAAAATATTAACAGAAAATATGGGCAAGGATTAAAGTTTCTGAAGGTTGGGATTAGAAAAGCTCTTAAACACCCCATCAAAATATACACTTCAAGTTAAAGTGCTCTTTAATAAAAAATTAGTTTGCCTTTCAAACAATTATTGATCAATCAAGATTTCTCCATTAGTAGGCCCTGTGATTCATTACATGAATCATAAATATAGTTACATGGTCAAAATAAGAGCACCGAGTACAAAAGCAATCTCCTCACATCTTATAAGATTGCCACTTATTTCATTAATACCCTTGATTTTGTCACACCAGTAAATATAAAGGTAAAATGCACTATATTAAATATATTTAAATTTTTAACTCATATAATCAAAGTTTAAAAGTAAACCTTTTAAAAATGTAAATTTTCATTAAACAAACATTACCAAAAACTAATAATTTTTTACCTTGATCTACAGAGTCTGTAGGTTAGTAAAAAAATCATCAAAACCACAGCAGTTGCAAATGATTAAACACAAGAGCAAGTAATTGTTCCATTAAGAAATACAATTAATAAAGAAAAAAATTTTCAACCTTGTTTGATATAAAAAAAAATATGAAGGTATTAAATTTAGTCATTAAGTCAGCAAAAATAGTAGAAACTTCTAGAGTAATAATGCTTAGTGATGCCCAGATTGGCTCAAAAGGACGTAGGCTTTCATGTCTGACAGTTCAGATTTGAATCCTAAAGCCCCAGATCTTTTAATTGCTGTGTGATTTTTAACACATTCTTATCCTGTATGAACTACTTTTTTCTTTTTGGAAAATCCACGGATAAAATATTTTCTTCCTGGGACTGAGATAAGAAGAAAAGGATCATTTCTGTTTTTTTCTCATCAGTGACTATCAGTATCTGGCATATTATTGATGCTCATTCAATATTTGTTAAATGAATAAATGGATAAACAAACAAACATGAAAATTAAAAGTGGTAGACAAAGAGATCCCATAAATATTTATCACTATACTTTTTTGGTAAATGTTGCAATAGAACCTTATATTGCTGATGGCAATGTAAACTGACTCAATCATTTTGAAAATTAATTTAAAAACTTGTGATAAGTGACACAATTTTTCAAATGTAATAATCATTCCTCTAGGAATTTACATTCAAAATTTATCAAAATAAGACAAATGTTTATGTAAAGACATTTTCAATATAGTTCTAAATAGACTAGTGAAAAAATTTAAGCAACCTGTATGTTTATTGGCTAAGAACTTATTGATGAAAATCTAATATATTCAATCACTTGAATATTTTACAGATCATTTAAAAGATTTGTAAGAAGGTTTTATGTCAAAGTGGAGCATATATTTTGTTTAGTTCTGGTTTCTTGGTAGCACTTTTACAGCTTACTGTGTTATAGCTTACTTTTTTACTAGAAAAATATAGAAAATGTAAAACAAAGAAGTAAACATAATCTATTAATTTATAAAATGATCATATAAAGTATAAAATGAAAGATTTTTCCACTATCAAATATCCAGTGAGACTTCTGCAGAGGTGATCACAATTAACAGTTTGTGCTGTTCCTCCTGAAGTTTAAGATCATATGATATGTATTGATTGGAATCATCAAAGCACAGAATTGCGTATTTTCCAACTACATGACTATGGATAAACTTTTACATGTGTAGATATAGGTATATGAAAAAGTGAATGAGTAAAATATGTGCCATGAGTACTGGGATTATATCGATTTCTAAATTTTCTTACCAACCTGGACAGTATATTCAAAAGCAGAGACATTACTTTGCCGACTAAGGTCCGCCTAGTCAAGGCTATGGTTTTTCCTGTGGTCATGTATGGATGTGAAAGTTGGACTGTGAAGAAAGCTGAGTGCCGAAGAATCGATGCTTTTGAACTGTGGTGTTGGAGAAGACTCTTGAGAGTCCCTTGGACTGCAAGGAGATCCAACCAGTCCATTCTGAAGGAGATCAACCCTGGGATTTCTTTGGAAGGAATGATGCTAAAGCTGAAACTCCAGTACTTTGGCCACCTCATGCGAAGAGTTGACTCATTGGAAAAGACTCTGATGCTGGGAGGGATTGGGGGCAGGAGGAGAAGGGGACGACCGAGGATGAGATGGCTGGATGG
>SJYX01006554.1:82071-100999 GCA_006410675.1 Oreotragus oreotragus | reverse complement strand
AAAAACCAGTTGAGGCCGGATTACATGGTAGGAAAATGTGATGACAAATGAAATTAAAAATTCAAAGAGAAACAGGCTTTGAATTTGGTAGCTCTAAAACTCTAAGAATTATCTCAAGTTTCAGGGTCATTGTATTTCTCTGTCATGATCTTCATCATCCTTCTAATATACCTTTTAATATTAATTCCTTACCTGGTTCTAGAACGGCTGACAGTTGCAACAGAAGATACATGCATATTCATTCATATCAGATGTAAGAGAAGGTGGCTTCCAGAGTTCTTTCAGAGTAATGAAGAGGATCTTTTCCACAAGCTTCCTGCAAATCACTATAAGAATCTCAGTATTCTGACTTGCCCTTCGCTGTCTCTGAGCCAAAAACTAAAAATGGGAGTGGAAGGAGCATTAGAACCACCAGACCCAACTTTCTAAGAGGCACTTAGGCTACACGGCTGAGATGCAGGTAACTAAACAGTATCAGGATGCACTATGGAAGGTGAAGGAGATAATGAATTCTGACTACTGAACAACATGTCCACTGTAACATCTCCCGAAAGAAAATGTTCCCGTGTTTTTAAGGCCAGTGTACACACAAGGAAAAGAGCTGTTAGCCAAAGGATACTTTCCAATGACATAAACTGTTGTCAGGAGTCGTTGCCAAGGGGTAGGATTTAGGGAGATGGAAGATGTGCTTGTAAATAAGGATTTCCTGTTTGGCATGCCTCGGTGGAACAGTCAGAACCTCATTAGCTGTCCTTCAAGCTCTGTCTCCTTTGCCGCCTGGTTCTTTGGAAGCCTGTTTGTTTTCTCTGAGTAGAGCTTGCTCTCTAATGGCATGGCCCAAACGCTTTCAAACTTTCAAATGACTAAGTCATTTGAATCAGGAAGCACAATGATTGTGTCAGCTTAGCTCAATATTTGCCGCACCAAAAAATACTCCCTTAGTGAAGAAAGCTGAGTACTGAAGAACTGATGCTTTTGAACTGTGGTGTTTGAGAAGACTCTTGAGAGTCCCTTGGAATGCAAGGAGATCCAACCAGTCCATTCTGAAGCAGATCAGCCCTGGGATTTCTTTGGAAGGAATGATTCTAAAGGTGAAACTCCAGTACTCTGGCCACTTCATGAGAAGAGTTGACTCATTTGAAAAGACTTTGATGCTGGGAGGGATTGGGGGCAGGAGAAGAAGGGGATGACAGAGGATGAGATGGCTGGATCGCATTACTGACTCAAAGGATGCAAGTCTGAGTGAACTCCGGGAGTTGGTGATGGACAGGGAGGCCTGGCGTGCTGCAATTCATGGGGTTGCAAAGAGTCGGACATGACTGAGTGACTGAATTGAACTGAACTGAGTCTTATGTTGCAGGGGGCTTCACTGGTGGCTCAGATAGTAAAGAATCCGCCTGCAATGCAGGAGACCTGGGTTCAATTTCTGTGTTGTGAAGATCTCCTGGAGAAGGGAATGGCAACCCACTCCAGTGTTCTTGCCTGGGGAGTTCCAGGGACAGAGGAGGCTGGTGGGTTGCAGGCTGTGGATCACAGAGAGTGGGACATGACTGAAGGACTAACACTTTCACCTCACTGTGTAGCTGGAGTGCTTTGAGCCCTTCAGCTGTTCAACACTGACCGAGTGCTTATGAGACAAGAACTTTCTCCAGCTTCCTATAAATTCTGGCCATAATTAAATGGACATTGGTTTCCAGATCATTCAAGAATATTTATAATTTCATTACTGTTATGCTATAATACAGTAGTTGAAGACCTAAGAACCCACATATTATAAAAAATTAATTCTAAAAATTGTATTAGTAGACAAGAATGGTATTAAGGTCTAGAGAATTTAAGAATAAATAGAATAAGTTTATTTACCCTATAGATGATTTCTACTGTAAAGCCATTTTATTGCTCTTAGAAACATGATTGTAAAGTTCAAACATCATTGATCAAGTCCAATTCAGTTACATTGCTTATATACATCACTCTTTTTTTTTATACATCACTCTTAAAACACATTTACACATCAAACAAAGCAGAAAGCTCTAAGTTAACAACTGTATAGTCTACTCATTTTTTTTTATACTGATGCAATGACTTTTCCTAATAACCGCTCATTCTTGATCTTGCTTGTTTATAATCAGCAATTTTAGCATGAACTGATAAATATATATAGATTATGTCTCCCTCTATTTAATCACTTGAATCATATCCAGTTCTAGTAATGAAATGTCCCGCTTTAGGGGGAAAAAAAAAATGCCTCATGGATTTATATTAGCTCTCCAATGGCAACCCACCCCAGTATTCTTGCCTGGAGAATCCCGTGGACGGAGAAGCTTGGTGGGCTACAGTCCATGGGATCGCAAAGAGTCGGACACGACTGAGTGACTTCACTCACTCCTTTGATGTTAGTTTATGGTGAAGGCTGTGTAGCAAAGAGGTACAAAAAGTGCAATGGCTCCAATAGAGATAGTTTATTATTTTCTTCTATGTAAAAGTCAAGGAAGGGTAGTTGGGCTTTATGACATCTCCCAGAGGCAATGGCTCTTTACCATTCACCAAGGCATTGTCCTCATCTGCACATTGAAGTCTGATTGCCACGATGTCCAGTTTCTCCCAGGGGAAACAAAGGAGGGTACAAAGGAGCACTCGTGGTGTGGTAAGACCCAGCCTTGAGATGGCCCAAGTCCCTTCTGCTCACATTCCATCAGTGAGAACTCTCCCGCGTGTTTACTCTGGCTGTAAGAATAGGTGACTAAGAGTAGCTCTGAATGACCAAGTGTGGTTGAATCCTTTGGTCCTATGGATGGAGAGTAGAACAGATTCCAGAGGACAGGTGGCCTCTAACCCTTCTAATAAACATTGACATTTTGTGCTTATTTTGTCATGTATCTGAAAGTGAGAAACAGAACAACTTAGATTTTGTAAGTTTGAATGAAAAAACGAATTTCATATTGGATTCTTTTGTTAACTGATCATTTCTTTATAGCGGTGATAATATTCTTTGATGAATATGAGTTCTGAGGAAGAAAACTGCTACTCTTTATCAAGAAATCACTCAAAATTTCCTTTGAGTTTAAAAATGGCCATGCTCTTAGATTATAAGCAGAACTGAATTGAATAAGTTTTCTAATTGCTAAAAAGACACCCACTGCTCCTCCCATCATGATTGCAGGTTTAGTCAGGAGTAGTGATAGCTTCCGGAGAAGGCAATGGCACCCGACTCCAGCACTGCTGCTGCTGCTAAGTCACTTCAGTCGTGTCCGACTCTGTCGCTCTTGCCTGGAAAATCCCATGGACGGAGGAGCCCGGTGGGCCTCAGTCTATGGGGTCGCTAAGAGTCGGACACGACTGAAGCGACTTAGCAGCAGCAGCAGCAGCAGTGATAGCTTCAAGGCAAATACTTTGGTGCACAAACCATTTCAATTTCTCTGTTTTCCCAACCTACTGGTTTATAACTCCCTGCTCCTTAGATGTAATTTACTTTACAAATGTATTTATTTTTAGCACTCTTTGAAGTTAATTTTTATTGGAGTAGAGTTGATTTACAATGTTGTATTAATTTCTGCTGTACAGCAAAGTGAATCAGTTATAAATATATATGAATCTGTTCTTTTTTAAAGACTCTGTTCCCATATAGGTCATTACAAATGATTGAATAGAGTTCCCTGTGCGACATGGTAGGTTCTATTTAGTTATCTATTTTATATACAGTAGTGTTAGTACATGTCAGTCCCAATCTCCCAATATATCCCTTCCTCACCTTCCCCCATAAGCTGGTTTTCTACATCTGTGACTCTATTTCCGTTTTGTAAATAGCTTCATTTGTACCAAATTTTTAGATTCCACGTGTAGTATGATATGGCATTTGTCTTTCTCTGTCTGACTTACTTCACTTGGTATGACAATCTCTAGGTTTTCCATTTTGCTGCAAATGGCATTATTACATTCTTCTTAATGGCTGAATAATATTCCATTGTATACATGTGCCACAACTTGTTTATCCATTCACCTGCTGATGGGCATTTAGGTTGCTTCCATGTCTTGGCTATTGTAAATAGTGCTGCAGTTTCTTTCAGGGTGCATATATCTTTTCAAATTATGATTTTCTCTGGATATATGCCCAGAAGTAGGATTGCTGGATCATATGGTAGATCTATATTTAGTTTTTCAAGGAATCTCCATACTGTTTTCCATAATGGGTGTATAAATTTCCATTTCCTGCATCATGTAGGGGGGTTCCCTTTTCCCCACACCCTCTCTAGAGTTTATTGCTTGTAGATTTTTTTTTAATGATGGCCATTCTGACCAGTGTAGGGTGATACCTCATTGTAGTTTTGATTTGCATTTCTCTAATAATTAGTAATGTTGAGTGATATTTAGTGATATTCAGTTTCCCTGTTTCTCCCAACTCACTGCTTTATAATTCCCTGTTCCTCATATAAATTTAGTTTAGAAATTTAAATTATTACATCTGTGTAATATTTTCTTGAATTTTTAGTTCAAAAGTAAACCAGAGCAAATGCTTTTCCACCATTTGCTCCTCCCATCATGATTGCAGGTTTAGTCAGGAGTAGTGATAGCTTCCGGAGAAGGCAATGGCACCCGACTCCAGCACTGCTGCTGCTGCTAAGTCACTTCAGTCGTGTCCGACTCTGTCGCTCTTGCCTGGAAAATCCCATGGACGGAGGAGCCCGGTGGGCCTCAGTCTATGGGGTCGCTAAGAGTCGGACACGACTGAAGCGACTTAGCAGCAGCAGCAGCAGCAGTGATAGCTTCAAGGCAAATACTTTGGTGCACAAACCATTTCAATTTCTCTGTTTTCCCAACCTACTGGTTTATAACTCCCTGCTCCTTAGATATAATTTACTTTACAAATGTATTTATTTTTAGCACTCTTTGAAGTTAATTTTTATTGGAGTAGAGTTGATTTACAATGTTGTATTAATTTCTGCTGTACAGCAAAGTGAATCAGTTATAAATATATATGAATCTGTTCTTTTTTAAAGACTCTGTTCCCATATAGGTCATTACAAATGATTGAATAGAGTTCCCTGTGCGACATGGTAGGTTCTATTTAGTTATCTATTTTATATACAGTAGTGTTAGTACATGTCAGTCCCAATCTCCCAATATATCCCTTCCTCACCTTCCCCCATAAGCTGGTTTTCTACATCTGTGACTCTATTTCCGTTTTGTAAATAGCTTCATTTGTACCAAATTTTTAGATTCCACGTGTAGTATGATATGGCATTTGTCTTTCTCTGTCCGACTTACTTCACTTGGTATGACAATCTCTAGGTTTTCCATTTTGCTGCAAATGGCATTATTACATTCTTCTTAATGGCTGAATAATATTCCATTGTATACATGTGCCACAACTTGTTTATCCATTCACCTGCTGATGGGCATTTAGGTTGCTTCCATGTCTTGGCTATTGTAAATAGTGCTGCAGTTTCTTTCAGGGTGCATATATCTTTTCAAATTATGATTTTCTCTGGATATATGCCCAGAAGTAGGATTGCTGGATCATATGGTAGATCTATATTTAGTTTTTCAAGGAATCTCCATACTGTTTTCCATAATGGGTGTATAAATTTCCATTTCCTGCATCATGTAGGGGGGTTCCCTTTTCCCCACACCCTCTCTAGAGTTTATTGCTTGTAGATTTTTTTTTAATGATGGCCATTCTGACCAGTGTAGGGTGATACCTCATTGTAGTTTTGATTTGCATTTCTCTAATAATTAGTAATGTTGAGTGATATTTAGTGATATTCAGTTTCCCTGTTTCTCCCAACTCACTGCTTTATAATTCCCTGTTCCTCGTAGAAATTTAGTTTAGAAATTTAAATTATTACATCTGTGTAATATTTTCTTGAATTTTTAGTTCAAAAGTAAACCAGAGCAAATGCTTTTCCACCATGAAAAGATGAAATAAAGAAAAAGGATCAAATAGAAAGCAAAGTATATTGAATTGAAAATTCTGAAGAGAAATTTCATTTGAATTAAAATTTGATTGGGAGAAGGGATACATGTATTCAGGAGGGCATGGGGAGAATCAGAGAGGATAATCATCCCAACACTGGGAAATAAGAATATATCTTTCTAAGTAACACACAAGTAACAGTAGATTGAGGTTCAAACACTATTATAGTTAGCTGGAACACTTTTAAACTTAGAACAAAACTATATGTGAAATTAGAAAGAAGACTGATGGGGTTCTCCTAGCATAGAACTTCTGGAGTTCTACAGATACAGAACTTTTTTAAGGGAATATATTAGACCTCTATCAGCAACTCACTTTTATATATTTAGCTTGAAGATGTGCAAAAGTTAAATACATACAGTTTTTTTTTTTTAAATAATCTTTTACCTCACTGTACTTTGCTAACATTATGTTGGTGAAAAAATAGGCTGTGCTGTGCTTAGCCATATCTAACTCCTTGCAACCCCATGGACTGTAGCCTGGCTGGCTCCTCAGTCTATGGGATTAAGACTGGAGTGGGTTGCCAACCCTCCTCCAGGGAATCTTCCCAACCCAGGGAGCGAACCCAGGTCTCCCACACTGCAGGTGGATTCTTTACCATGTGAACCACCAGAAATGCCCAGGAATACTGTAGTAGGTAGCATATCCTTTCTCCAGGGAATCTTCCTGACCGAGGAATTGAACTGGTGTCTCCTACATTGCAGGCGGATTCTTTACCAGCTGAGCTACCAGGGAAGCCTGACAAAATAGGCTATCTTATGACGAAATACTAGGAAACAATGCTTATCTTTGCAGTTAGAAGCTTAATGATGATTAAAATAAAAGTTAGTGAACTACCTTTACAAATTACTCAGTATCATCCTTTGAAAAAATTGTCAAACCACAACAAGAAAAGGGAGCTGCAGCCTGGCCCTACCACTTCTCCTTTACATTTCACATACTTCCTATACTTTGAATCTACTTCTTTCTATTTTAACTATATAGCACAATAGTGATCAGTTGGCAGTTTTCACCTTTATAACGTACCAAGTCACCATTATTAAGCTGCTCAAGTTTGCTCCAGCTGAACAAAGTCCTTTCATTGTGAGATGCCCTTTTTGTCCAGTTCATTTGAGCCATATATATAAGCTGTGTGAAATCTGTAAGAACCCACAGTATTTTAACTGGGCTTCAGAGAGCATATATTTATTTAAAAAATCTTTTTAGAAGAAAAACATGTTATGGTTTCTTTGGACTGGGTCCCTGACAAAGGGCAAAAGTCTGGCATGATTTGGTCTGACATGACTTCTGAGAATTCAGGATCTTCTTGCCTGGGGACCCACATTGTGTGCCCAAGGACATGACCATAGTTAGGTTTCAGGTTCCGTGGGGAACACTTACATCTTGGTTGTGCTCTAAGATGTTCCAGAAACCACAAGAAACACAGCTGCTGCTGCTGCTGCTAAGTCACTTCAGTCGTGTCCGACTCTGTGTGACCCCATAGACGGCAGCCCACCAGGCTCCCCCATCCCTGGGATTCTCCAGGCAAGAATACTGGAGTGGGTTGCCATTTCCTTCTCCAATGCATGAAAGAGAAAAGTGAAAGTGAAGTCGCTCAGTCTGTCCGACTGTTAGCGACCCCATGGACTGCAGCCCACCAGGCTACTCCGTCCATTGGATTTTCCAGGCAAGAGTACTGGGGTGGGGTGCCATTGCCTTCCCCGGAACACAGCTAGTCCTAAGCAAAGTTTCGAGCTGAGAATTGTCTGATAATATTTTACTTATTTACTCTGTCTTCCATCATATTTTATACCCCAGAAGCCCCATACTCTCATCATAGTTCTCATTTATCTCAGCTTTTACTATGTCACCTGTCAGAAGCTAGTTTGGATTATTATAGTGAAAAGGACAAGTGACAAAGGGTAGCTAAGAACAGTGACTGCATCCTTTACTATCATGTATTCTAAAGGCACATGTGATGAGCTCTGCTCGAGAATAATCAAACTTAGAGGTTAGATTTCAGACAGAAATGCAAGCAGGTGAATAAACAAACTAGACAAGAAGTCCTTTTCTTATCTTCTGAGCCATGTCTTAAAGATGGGCTGAAGTTTCATTTAAGCATGCATTTGCATCTGCTGGGAAAATGAAGTAACTTATTTTAGGTGTGGCTGGTATTTCATGTTATTGCTTTGTAACTCAAATTTAAGTCAGCTGCCTGGATGCAGGGACTCTATAATCTCTGGAACATCCTCCTGAAGCTCAGAGAAAGGACCCTGTTGCCCAAAAGAGTTCTTTTGGTAAGTTGGTGGAAATAGTGAATTTGAGTCATGTTGAAGTAGGCAGTTGCCCAAATGGCTAAATCAATCTATTTATGACTTTCTTATTAAGATGTGTATTTAGGCAACCATCCGAGTCTAAGGTACACATTCAAGCATAGGGGAATGTGATAGATGCCTTCCTGGGAAGAAAGTGGAAAGATGTTTCACAGATTAAATTCAGAAACAGCCAACTAAAGGACTTAGGGAGATATGGCTTGACCAAATAAAAGTGATTTATTCAAAAAGTGATTTCATAAAACTGGAATAAGCACTACAGGGAGGTTTATGTAAACTAGCAGATATGGTCATTATCTGTAAGATAAAAATTTGGTGAGATAGGACACATGATGTGAGACAAAGACATGTGCAAAACTATCATCAGATCTAAACTGAGAAGTTCTCAGAGATGGCTCCTAAAAGAATACTCACTGAAGTTACAAGAGTTGGGAAATTTAACTGTTAGATGTTATGTGATGGATAACGGGTTATTGATATGAGAGAGAGTATTATGTTTTAAAAAATTGCTACACTGCCATCTGACAATTCAAGAGGTCTAAGACTCTGTGATAACTCATTACTCTTTACATTTGTAAGTTGTCAAAATTCCAAGGCAATGAGGTATAATGGTAAGACATGGACATGGGAACTGGAGGGCTTTCTATTATAAGGTGGTAGCTATTCAGTCTCTCTGAATGTTAGGCACAGGACTAGATTGTGTGAGAATCTTTCAGCTGTATGATTCTGTGATTTTGTGAATATGATGTACATGAAAGCACCACCAAAAATACTGGCATAAAATCATAGAATTTTCAAAGAACGCTGTGGTATAATGAATGATAAATTTTTAAATGTTTTATTTGTGGGTTTATTCTCAAGTTTCTAGTAGTAATTAGTATTTAATTGTCTATCTTTTGTCAAAAGAAACCCATGTATGTGTTGTTATAGAGCTAAAAAAAAATGCAAGCGGTGAATGGATATTTAGGGCAATCTGAGTCTTAATGCTATTCTTGGGGTTGAGTTGCCTGCCAGAGACCAAAATCTCTAACATCAGAATGAGAAACGTCTTCATCTATGTGAGCACAATAAGTCCTCTGTTGGAGTTTTGGGGAACGTGGACAAACAGAGATATGATCCATTTCATTTTTCTGTGTAGAGACGCTTATGCCTCCTCTGGCTTGCTCTTACTGGGACAGAGGGATTTTGAGGCTGGAGAGTGCCAGCATCTCAAGAGGACCACAGTCGCCCACAGGATGGAAGTGGGTAGAGGAGAAGGTCACTGTTGCCAGAGCAAACTCTGCCTCCCCTTAGCAGGTCATGATAACAGTTGATTATTAGCAACAGGAAGGAACTGGCAGATACCTTAGGGATGAAGTAACTTCTACACGCTTTACATCATTCCAAGAACATCACTCTTTAAAACAGTGTTGAGTTTTTAAGGAATTCTTTTTGGATCTACTTTAAGATAATTTTTAATCAATGTATTATATAGTCTAATGGATAAAAGTTCAACTCTGATTGGGAATTAGACTGCCCTGTCTCAAAACACACTTTACCATTTACTTCGAGCAAATTTTTTAACCTTCTTGTGTATTATTTTCCTTATTAATAAACTGCCAATGGAGAAGGAAGTGGCAACCCACTCCAGTGTTCTTGCCTGGAGAGTCCCGGGGACGGCGGAGCCTGGTGGGCTGCCGTCTTTGTGGTCGCACAGAGTCGGACACGACTGAAGCGACTTAGCAGCAGCAGCAGCAGCAGCAGCAGTACCTCAGGATAGTGGAGAGGATAAAAGAGGTACTTAGCAAGCATTTATCAATAGAATGGCCAATATTTATTAGTTATTCATATTGTTTCTATGTAAAACAAACAGATTTCTGTAACTAAAACCTCAGATAGTTGATAAATGTGGTTATTAAACCTGAACTTCACTAGCATTTCATTATTTTTAATTTCTATTATACTCAGATATACTCTTCAGAATCTTTCAAGATTCTAATTGCTCTCAGGGCCATCCACCTTTGTTCTTGTCATTCAATTTTTTTCTGTAATTCCCCATTTTCTCTTACCAAGTTTAAACAAAGTTGTAAAAGGTTTGAGATCAGTAATCACTAAGCCTAATGCCATTGTCTCACAGTCTGAATTATTAGCTTTAAGCATTTTTCCTTGCCTGTCTTGGTTCTTTGTTAAACATCTCCCTAGGAAGGCATAGATTGGAAGACTGAGATTGACACATACACCCCATATATACACACCATATATATAAAATGGGTAACTAACAAGGACCTACTGTATAGCATGGGAACTCTACTCAGTACTCTGTAATGACCTATGCGGGAAAAGACTCTAAAAAAGAGTGGATGTATAACTGATTTACTTGCTGAACACCTCAAACTAACAAAAACTTGTAAATCAACTATAACCCAATAAAATTAATTACAAAAGAAGAAAAGATTGAGAGTGTATGTACAAAAAAAGGCATCCCACCCAAAAGCCTTCTAATGATATGGTATGGGCCTTTCATTTTATTCTCTCAATTATTATAAAAATTTAGACGGTAAGTATCTCTTAGAAGTATGGAACTGTAAATCATACTCCTCCACTCCATTGTTACCACAGCTGCCCGCATCCATGCCCCCACCTTTCCCCAATTCATGCCTGGCTAAGCCCACAAAGTAAGTGCTGAGGAGGAGGACCAGCTGCTGCCAAACCCACCTGCCATGAGGTGGAGGGAGCCAGAAGGGCAGGATGCCATCTGCAGGCAGTTCCATTTCAGTAGGGCTTTTGGCCTCCTGATGAAAGTGGCCTGCAGACTGAAAAACTGGACCAGCATCCTGAATGGTTTAACCTGTGCACCAAAGTCCACACCATCCTGAGTACCCACACGTGTGCAGGCCTTTCAGAAAGGGACATAAATATGGCCAGCTTCATGGAGCAAGTGGCAGTGTCCATGACATAGACCCCACCCTTCGTCTCTGAGTTTTTCAGGGGATCCAGGGAACTGAGGAGCCCTGAGATGTTGCTGCAGTCAAAACTGCCAAGTCAGTACTGCTGACTCCGATTAGAGGCAAGTTCTTTTCCTGGAAGAAGAGGGCCATATCACTGCCAAGATGAGGAAATTAGACCATTTTTCCCACACCACTCTCTTCCTCCTTGAACCTCTGAAACATGTACACTGATCTGAATAAGTTTTTCCCTTGCTTCACAACTTCTCAGCAACAGGAATGATTTCTTTCCAGGCCATGTCTTACTTGCTCCTTTACTGATTCATTTCCCAAGAAGCTTAATGGGAAATGTGTCTAAGAGAAAGTCTTATCTCAGAAACCAGGACCCTAAAGTTGTCCTCCTCCTATGTGACAGAAATGCATTCACTTTTATGCCTCAAACAAAATCATTGTTTCACTTGGGGGAAAAGAAAAAAAAAAAAGAAATATGGTACTATAAATCTCAAAATTTCCACTCCTTTATTTTATAGATGACCAGGAAAAGCCACCCTGAACTGAGAATGTCTTTCAAAGTCCCACAAGTATTTTATAACTAGCACTGTTATAAGATAAATGTTAGATTCTGTGGTTTTGCAAATTTCTCTTCTTAATGCACAACCTGTCTTCAGCTCCTATTCTTGCAAATTATTCTTAGAAAGCAGTGAGTAGAAAGCTCTTATTGGCATCAACAAGTGAGAAATGACAACATTCTAGTGTTATCTCCCCTAAGAGGTAAAACATTAGCTTAAAATACTTCATGATGATTTCAACATGACCACAGGCAGAGGAAATGACGAGTTTGGATGCTGGCAGCTTCTCAGGACCATAAAATTAGTATATGTAGGCACTTGGTTGGAGAAGGAAATGTCAACCCACTCCAGTATTCTTGCCTGGAAAATCCACATGGACAGAGGAGCCTGGTTGTCTACAGTCCATGGGGTCACAGAGAGTCCCACATGACTGAGTGACTAAGCACAGGCACTAATTATTCTATCAGTGGCTCTAAGTAAATTATCTCTGAAGATAAAATATGTTCCTTGTTTGGGTCAATTCTGCCTGAAATGGTATTTTATACAAGCTTTATGAAACAACTCACTAAGACAAGCTAGTTTTATCCGCAATAGTTTTTCACTATAACTCTTATGAGTGACATTGCTAATATGGACTATGTGTTGATTAAAGACAACGGATCATTTTTTATCACTTTAGAATCATTAACACTTTTGCAAAACCTTCTATAAAGCCACAGTACTGGGATTTTTATTTCTCTTCACCTAGAACATCTTTCTGACAGTTGAAAAAATTACCTGAATGGGACCAAAAAAAAAAAAAAAAAAAAGGAATGAGAAATATCATTTCTCTGTTCTTCCAAAGGAAGAACAGAAAGCATTTCTAGGGTGACTACCACTCTCCAGGAAGTGTTTGGCACTAGTAATATATATGCACTTTAATGAGATATTTTCCTTGTCAAGTAGTTTATAATTTTTAAGAGAAATTTAGAAGGATAAAAAAGGACTAATCATATAAGAATAGAAGTGTGTGCACGTTACTGTAAGAGTTCAAATGAGGGGCATTTCATTTAGACTGTAGATACCACAGAAGTTTTTCAGAGCAGGTGACTTTCACTGAAGTGTGTGTGTGTGTGTGTGTGTGTGTATGTGTGTATGTATGTTAAAATTGCCTAGGCACAAAACATGGGTTCTCATTCCAGGAGCAAGAAAAACAACATCAGCATTGTCCATGAGAGCATAATTAGGCCCAGTAGTTCCAGTATCCCATTATATGCTCTAACGTGGGCGGGAAGATGGAGAGAGCAGAATGGAGACCAGAGGCTCCTTAGGTGTCCAGTGAGCCACAGGTTGACCACGCAATAGTGTAAGATGAAATGAGGAATGTCATGGTCACTTCTTAACTCTCATCGTTGCCACTGCTCCCACTTCTGCCTGTGCCTCCCTTCTCTCTACTTCTAGAAGCCTGACAATTTCCACTACTCTACTCAAATGACATTCCTGCAAAAATTTCCACCTTTTGCACCATCACTGGCATTTTGGAATTACCTCAAGCTGTGAAGAGAACCAGAATCAGCTTATAGGTGATGCAAATCCCCACAATTATTATCATTTTGCTTCCATTCTCTGCTATGTACATTCTTTATAAATGCAACGTTCTTTCCCATCATGGTGGAAATGTGAGCCCATTGTGACTAAGGTCATATTTAATACAGACCCAGCATTTTGTTGCCGCTTTCTAAATGTTGAATAGTAATGAGAGGAGATTAGTAGTAGGAGGAACAAGAAAGTATTTAAAATAGATCCCAACTGGTTCCAGCTGCAATAGAACATTATCAAAATATGGAACTGAAAATATTTCTAGGAAATTAGAGGCCATTTAAAATCATTAGATAGTTTTAACTGAAATCCTTTAAATCTACACAGCAGAAAAGTATTTTCCAGATGTCCTTTATACTGATACAGAGAAAGTAAAATATGCTTCCCTTACAATTTGGATTTTTCAGCATTTATTTATGCTTATATTAAAATGTGAAGTTTCACTCATTGTTTTAGCTATTTAGTCAGGTGAATATCTGCCTAATGAATAGCAGATGGTACAGGAAAATATATATATACATTTTAATTTTAGCTTTATCTGAAGTCCATTGTTCATTTCAGGCTGCCTTACTGAGAGTCCTTGCACTAAACGCCTCTGGTTGCATTCCATTCAAGACAAAGGCATGTTTTAGGGATGTACCTCTCACAAAGAGGTATTGATGGACCAGGAATCAGAGTTTGGACAAATGAACATTTCATTATAACACAGCCTAATTGTTAAAGCTCTTCTTATTGAAAAGAATAAAAATTTCGTTAGTCATCACAGTAGCTCACCACGAACTCCTCCTCTTTTTCTGACAATGCACAGAAACAATGGCAGTTTTAAGCTTATCATTGAACATTTTGGAACAGTTGGTTCTTCCTTTTGGTCTAAATACACTAAGAAGTATTTTAGTAACAATTATGAAAAAATCTTTGGTAATAATTTTAAGCTAAATTTTAATACATGCAATTGTGGAAAAAAAAAAAAACTTTCACGGATCACAGGCAAATGCAATTTACGATAAGAGCAGCCTGCTTTTTCATTTTAGGGCCCCAGGATTGTTTTATGGGTTTATTAAAGATTCATAGGGCCATCCCTGTCTCTTATACACATCTAGATGCAAGTGTGATCCCTGGGTCAGAAAGATCCCCTGGAGAAGGAAATGGCAACCCACTCTGGTATTCTTGCCCGGAAAATTCCATGGACAGAGGAGCCTGGTGGGCTACAGTCCATGGGATCACAAAAANTTAAAGATTCATAGGGCCATCCTAAATCTCAAATAAGGGATAAAGACAAAAGTGCTTTAGAAGCAGTAAAGGTTTTATAGGTCTAAGGGAGTAAAATTTGCATTGGCAATTCTTATCTCTATACAGCTTTCAATTTCATTATGTTTTCAGTTCTTCAGAAAAGATACATACTGATCATTGCCCTAAGTCTAAAACCTGAAACAAGGAAGGGCCAAGATACAATGAAGATCACAATCTGGCACTCGGAATTCCTGTCATTAATTAGATGTTAATGTTGAGGATGCCATGTAAACTGTTGAGAACTCAGGGTGTCCTAGAGGTGAAATGTTGTGGGCAGACTAGATGAAGGACACAAACGTATAACAACCACTACCCTCACCCCTGAACACATATTGCTAATTGATCATATAAGTGGTTCTGCCTAAGACAGAATGTGGTTTTAGAATGGTACTCAACAGTATGCCAATCAAAGCTGGCTTTCTGAGTTGCCTATTGGACAGGCAAGAACTAGAGAATCTCCTGGGGTTTCCTTCTGCAGGTCTAAGAGCCTATGGTTGTCACCGTGATTGTGGATCAATCATGTTATCCATTCTCATCTTTATTGCTCCCCCTCCTTCATCTCCTGCCTTTCTCTCTCTCTCTCAGCTTGCTCTGGCACACTGGAGGCATGTCTTTGACTCACAGACTCTGCAGCGACTGTACCCTCTGCCTGAATACTCTACTCTTACCTGTCCCCGTGCTCACTCTGTTATCTTCCCCATGTCTTCACTAATCTCAGGTTTTCAGTGGTGAACAAAGGGTTGGCAAACTACCACCCGTGGGCCAAATCTGGCCTCCTGCCTGTGTGTGTATGGCCCACAAAATAAGAATGGCACTTAGGTTTTTATTTAAAAGCACATAAATCAGAAGAAGAATTATGTTCTGTGGCACATGTAAATCACATGAAATTGAAATTTCAGGGCTCATGAATAAAGTTTTATTGAAACACAGTCTGCTTTTGTGCTAAAATGGTCAAGTTAGATGGTTATGGCAGAGACCATGTGGCCCGAAAAGTCTAAAGTATTTAATATCTGCTCATTTACAGAACAAGTTTGCCCACCCCAAGGATAAGCTTAACATTTTGTTAATTACTGGAAGCACTCACTGGCAATCCTGACGGCTTCTCTTTCTTCCTGCCTTTCTCTCTCTCTCTCAGCTTGCTCTGGCACACTGGAGGCATGTCTTTGACTCACAGACTCTGCAGCGACTGTACCCTCTGCCTGAATACTCTACTCTTACCTGTCCCCGTGCTCACTCTGTTATCTTCCCCATGTCTTCACTAATCTCAGGTTTTCAGTGGTGAACAAAGGGTTGGCAAACTACCACCCGTGGGCCAAATCTGGCCTCCTGCCTGTGTGTGTATGGCCCACAAAATAAGAATGGCACTTAGGTTTTTATTTAAAAGCACATAAGTCAGAAGAAGAATTATGTTCTGTGGCACATGTAAATCACATGAAATTGAAATTTCAGGGCTCATGAATAAAGTTTTATTGAAACACAGTCTGCTTTTGTGCTAAAATGGTCAAGTTAGATGGTTATGGCAGAGACCATGTGACCCGAAAAGTCTAAAGTATTTAATATCTGCTCATTTACAGAACAAGTTTGCCCACCCCAAGGATAAGCTTAACATTTTGTTAATTACTGGAAGCACTCACTGGCAATCCTGACGGCTTCTCTTTCTTAATTTTTAAAAATAACATTTATCACATTGTACCATAACTGTCTTTGTAAATTATGTATATTGTCTCTCCATAAGAGCACAAATTCCATGAAGTCAGAAAATTTTGTCCACTTTATTCTCTGATATATCCCCAGTGCCCTGAACAATATCTGGTACACAGTAAATCTTCAATAAATATATTTCTGGAATGAATGAATTTTATGGAAGATACCCACAATTAAGTAGACACATATTAAATGGAATAGTCACAGAAGATTTCAGGGGAAGATGATATTTCAGGGTTGTTCATTGTTTAGTCACTAAATTGTGTCCAACTCTTTGTGACCCCATGAACTGCACCACATCTGGCTTCCCTATCCATCACCAACTCCCTGAGTTTGCTGAAACTCATGTCCAGTGTGTCAATGATGCCATCCAACCATCTCATCCTCTGTCACCCCTTTTTCCTCCTGCCCTCAATCTTTCCCAGCATCAGGGTCTTTTCCAATGAGCCAAGTTTATTTTAGTGTTAAAAGGTATTAAGTATTTGGACAGCACATCTCCTGAAAGACCGTGTGTACAGTAGCTTGGATGTTACACAGAGCCCATGAGGTAGAGAGAATCTGGAAAATCCATTGTGAAAGACTTGGAATGTTTGATTAAGATGCTTGGATATAATCTTATTAAAAAAATTGGATATTTCAGAAAGATCTGTCTGATGATTGCTATATACAGCATGAGTTGGAGTGGATAAGATATATGTGAGAACTGTAATAGCCTGGGCTCAGATTTCTAACACTGGACAGAGGTAGATGGAGTGAAAGAGAAAGGATGCAGAGAGTTAAGGAGGAGGAACCATCGGTACCTTCAATACCATGAGTCTTGATGAAAACATGCCATTGTCAAAAGTTGAAAGGCAGCAGAAACGAGAAAGCATTAAAAACTAGAAACCAGTCTGCTTCATTTCTTTGTAGTTTATTGAATAAATATGTATACAGTTCCCAGTTTAAGACTTCTGTAGATTTTCTGCCTCAGAGAAGGCATATGTTATGGTAAACCTGACAAAATAAACCGATTAGACCAAGCGACTGCACTTTCCCTTTTCACTTTCCTGCACTGGAGAAGGAAACGGCAACCCACGCCAGTATTGTTGCCTGGAGAATCCCAGGGATGGGGGAGCCTGGTGGGCTGGTGTCTCTGGGGTCACACAGAGTCGGACACGACTGAAGCGACTTAGCAGCAGCAGCAGCAGAGTCAGATTAGTAGAACTACTTCAGAACTCAGAATAGGTTTCACTCAGCTCGATTTTAAGTCGCTTGTGCCATCTATGTTGAATAGAGACAATAAATCCAAATGTACATGATAGTGCCTAAACTTTTTTGTGAAAGTAGTAGCATGATATAATTCTAAGTGAAAGACAAGAAAAATATCATATACAATTTGATTCTATTTACATATAATTTTATACATATTTAAGGTGGACTTCCCTGGTGGCTCAGTAGTAAAAGAATCTGCTTGCCAATGCAGAAGACTCAGGTTTGATCCCTGGGTTGGGAAGATCCCTTGGTGTAGGAAATGGCAACTCACTCCAGTATTCTTGCCTGGAAAATTCCATGGATGGAGGAGCCTGGGCTACATTAGGAGTGGGCTACAGTCAGTCCATGGGTCACAAAAAGTCGAACATGACTGAGCAACTGAGCCCACACACAGTGGGATTTTAGGTTGTATATTCTTCTCCATATTTCCTGTATTATTTGACTTTTTGCAATGACAATATTATTTTTTACAATCATAACAACATTATGTTTATGCTAAACTATTAAAAATGACAGGCTAGATGTACAGAAAAAATCTCCATAGATTTCTTTATATATTAAGAACAGATTGACGCTACAAACTACTTATTTGCTGTGAAGACTATTAGGAATTAGTCAGCAAAGTCTGAGATAATAGGTAATGTTCCAATAAACTGTCTGTCAAGTATATTTGAATTTCTTTTAGTCTAGTAAGAATAGGCAATTGACTGATTGAACTAAGATTATGAATTTTGGAAAGCAGACCTGGGTCCAATGCCAAAGAATCACTTGTTGCTTGAGTTTTAAAAATGGATTATGGTAATCCTTTCTTAAATGGTTATTTAAATGAATTGATATGATAAAGAATACAAAATACCTATCTGGTGAGTAGCTGTTCCAAAAATGATAGCTATTATTCCTAAAAAATGGGTAAGTACCAAGGTAAAATAAGAGTTTGAGAATTAAGCCACATTTACTTAACCCATTACTTAATTTGTTCCACTTAATATCATGAACTGTGTCAAGTACTGGCATAAAATGTAACATCAAGAGCCTGCCTGCTCTGTCTTTAAGGTATGACCAATAAGGTGTTTAATAAGGTGTTACAGATGCTATGACTCAAGTTCCTGCAGAGCAGAAAATTTAAACCAGGCTACCTCCCCAGTGAAGTTTAACATATAAAGTCTTTTGTGTGCCTGGAGGCTTTTCACTGAAAACATGTGTAAAAGCACTTTTATTTGGAAGCTGTTCTTTTATTCATCCATTCATTCAACAGTTACATGTTCAGCATCTTCCATTTCCATACATTCTTCTTGGAGCTGGCCCTATATAAAGAAAGACAAACAA
>SJYX01006554.1:28880-81904 GCA_006410675.1 Oreotragus oreotragus | reverse complement strand
CAACTATTTTTAAAGTTTAGTTCTTGTCTAACTTCTATTTTTTTTTTCCAAATCTTCCTTTTCTCCAGTCAGTTCATTTTCTAATTTTTATAAATTTTATTTACGGTTTTTCTCACTGCTGTATCATAGTTACTATTTTCTTTCATCCTGTTTTGAAATGTTTTTGTCTGACACAGTGTTCACCTCTTTTGTGATTATGTTTCTCTGGAAGGATTTTATTCTTCCTTTTTGCCTTTTAAAAAAAATTATAATAACTTGACCTTGTATGAGACTTGACAGAAATAATTTCCTGTTGTTCATGTTTAAATGAGGTGAATTTTGCTATACTCTTGAGATAGTGGGCCAGGTAACTTCATGTCTCCAGAACTTTCTCTCACATTGTTTTTTCACAGAATGTTAATGATCAGCTAGAAGCCCACCAAAAGCCCAGGACTCTAAACACTTCATTTGTAAGTATCATGCTTCAAAATACAAAAGGAAAAAAAGAAAGAAAAAAAAAACCACCAGGGCTTCCTAGAGAAATGGCTGATTTCAGGGTTGAGGCAGGGCAAAGTTTCCTGAACAAGAAACTACTCAAAGAATAATGGGAACATAGCAAGGGACACATCTGCCAGCTTGAAGAGGTGTTCACTGGCCAAATCTAGGACAGTGTGATCATCAAAATAAATAATGACAGCAAGGATTGTAATCCACTGAATAAGCCTCATGAGTGTACACTGACATATATCCATAAATACAGATGCATACACATATGCATGTGTGTAAACAGGAGAAAAGGGAAAGCCCTTTCTGTAGTAGAAAGCCAATTATGAAATGTAGAAGGAATTAGAAAAAACCATTTGCTAAGCATTAGAGTAATAACTTTAATTTGCTAAGCATTAGAGTAATATTTTCAGATAAAAATTACCAATGGATGCCAAAAATAGTGGGTGATGCTTGAAGACTAATGAGATATTTACATAATTTCAAGGTATCGTCCCACAAGATACTAATTAAAAACAGTAAAAAGTAATTTTATAGTGGAAAAATTTGAAATATACCAACTTAAGTGATGAAAGTTAATATCACAAGTTAATTACCAGACAAATTAATAGCATGTTGTCTCCTAACATGATGCACTTGAAGGATACAGCATTAATTCTGCACTTTTTCCTACCAAATGTCCACAGTCTGAATGTAAGTAAACATCCAACAAACCTAAATTGTGAGACATGCTAAAAAATAATCGGCCTATACTCTTCAAAAATGTCAACATCAAGGAAGACAAAGAAAGGTTAAGGAAACTAAAAAGATGACAGCCACATATACTGAAATCTTGGACAAGGAAAAGACGGGGAATAATGAAGGTTTTGGATCCGAGACATAATGAGCATTAGTGGGGAAACTGGCCCGTAACTTTCAAAGATGCCAAAGTCACGGAAGACTTTGGAGCAAAAGACTAAGGAGCTGCCCCAGATTACAGGGGTCTTTAGGAGACAGGGTAAATGGGTGTGCCAGATGACTTGGGATGGNGACGCTACAAACTACTTATTTGCTGTGAAGACTATTAGGAATTAGTCAGCAAAGTCTGAGATAATAGGTAATGTTCCAATAAACTGTCTGTCAAGTATATTTGAATTTCTTTTAGTCTAGTAAGAATAGGCAATTGACTGATTGAACTAAGATTATGAATTTTGGAAAGCAGACCTGGGTCCAATGCCAAAGAATCACTTGTTGCTTGAGTTTTAAAAATGGATTATGGTAATCCTTTCTTAAATGGTTATTTAAATGAATTGATATGATAAAGAATACAAAATACCTATCTGGTGAGTAGCTGTTCCAAAAATGATAGCTATTATTCCTAAAAAATGGGTAAGTACCAAGGTAAAATAAGAGTTTGAGAATTAAGCCACATTTACTTAACCCATTACTTAATTTGTTCCACTTAATATCATGAACTGTGTCAAGTACT
Source organism: Oreotragus oreotragus (assembly GCA_006410675.1). NCBI lineage: Eukaryota > Metazoa > Chordata > Mammalia > Artiodactyla > Bovidae > Oreotragus > Oreotragus oreotragus. The sequence goes on along the minus strand of SJYX01006554.1, from coordinate 79,953 downwards.
GGCATAAAATGTAACATCAAGAGCCTGCCTGCTCTGTCTTTAAGGTATGACCAATAAGGTGTTTAATAAGGTGTTACAGATGCTATGACTCAAGTTCCTGCAGAGCAGAAAATTTAAACCAGGCTACCTCCCCAGTGAAGTTTAGCATATAAAGTCTTTTGTGTGCCTGGAGGCTTTTCACTGAAAACATGTGTAAAAGCACTTTTATTTGGAAGCTGTTCTTTTATTCATCCATTCATTCAACAGTTACATGTTCAGCATCTTCCATTTCCATACATTCTTCTTGGAGCTGGCCCTATATAAAGAAAGACAAACAAGATTTCTTCTCCTATAAAGTTCCAATCCGATGAAGGCAGAAAAATAAACTAGAAAAAAATAAAGAGACAAACTCAGTACTAGAAAGAAAATCAAACATGGTGGTATGATGGACTAAAGTAATTTAGCTTAGATGATTGAGCAAGGCTTCTCTGAGCAAGGGGTATCTGACCTGAGACTTGAAAGATGAAGATTCCATCATGTGGAGAGAGAACACTTGGGAGAAGGGAATTATAGGTTCAGGAAATGGCTAGTACGTAAGGCAGGAGCAAAGTTAGTCAGCTTTATAATCATAACCAAGATAATCACGATGGTATGATCACTCACCTAGAGCCAGAAATCCTGGAATGTGAAGTCAAGTGGGCCTTAGAAAGCATCACTAAGAACAAAGCTAGTGGAGGTGATGGAATTCCAGTTGAGCTGTTTCAAATCCTAAAAGATGATGCTGAGAAAGTGGTGCACTCAATATGCCAGCAAATTTGGAAAACTCAGCAGTGGCCACAGGACTGGAAAAGGTCCGTTTTCATTCCATTCCCAAAGAAAGGCAATGCCAAAGAATGCTCAAACTACCGCACAATTGCACTCATCTCACACGCTAGTAAAGTAATGCTCAAAATTCTCCAAGCCAGGCTTCAGCAGTACATGAACTGTGAACTTCCAGATGTTCAAGCTGGTTTTAGAAAAGGCAGGGGAACCAGAAATCAAATTGCCAACATCCGCTGGATCATGGAAAAAGCAAGAGAGTTCCAGAAAAACATCTATTTCTGCTTTATTGACTATGCCAAAGCCTTTGACTGTGTGGATCACAATAAACTGTGGAAAATTCTGAAAGAGATGGGAATACCAGACCACCTAACCTGCCTCTTGAGAAATCTGTATGCAGGTCAGGAAGCAACAGTTAGAACTGGACATGGAACAACAGACTGGTTCCAAATAGGAAAAGGAGTACGTCAAGGCTGTATATTGTCACCCTGCTTATTTAACTTATATGCAGAGTACATCATGAGAAACGCTGGACTGGAAGAAACACAAGCTGGAATCAAGATTGCCGGGAGAAATATCAATAACCTCAGATATGCAGATGACACCACCCTTATGGCAGAAAGTGAAGAGGAACTAAAAAGCCTCTTGATGAAAGTGAAAGAGGAGAGTGAAAGAGTTGGCTTAAAGCTCAACATTCAGAAAACAAAGATCATGGCATCCAGTCCCATCACTTCATGGGAAATAGATGGGGAAACAGTGGAAACACTGTCAAACTTTCTTTTCACAATAAACTGGAAAATTCTGACAGAGGTAGGAATACCAGACCACCTTACCTGCCTCCTGAGAAATCTGTATGCAGGTCAAGAAACAACAGTTAGAACTGGGCATGGAACAAGAGACTGATTCCAAACCAGGAAATGAGTACGTCAATGCTGTATATTGTCACCCTGCTTATTTAACTTATATGCAGAGTACATCACGAGAAACACTGGGCTGGAAGAAGCACAAGCTGGAATCAAGATTGCTGGGAGAAATATCAATAACCTCAGATATGCAGATGACACCACCCATACAGCAGAAAGCAAAGAGGAACTAAAGAGCCTTTTGATGAAAGTGGAAGAGGAGAGTGAAAAAGTTGGCTTAAAGCTCAACATTCGGAAAACTAAGATCATGGAAACAGTGAGAGACTTTATCTTGAGGAGCTCCAAAATCACTGCAGATGGTGACTGCAGCCATGAAATTAAAAGACACTTGCTCCTTGGAAGAAAAGCTATGCCAACCTAGACAGCATATTAAAAAGCAGAGACATTATTTTACCAACAAAAGTCTATCTAGTCAAAGCTATGGTTTTTCCAGTTGTCACTTATGGATGTGAGGGTTGGTCTAAATTGAAAGCCTAGCATGGAAGAATTGATGATTTTGAACTGTAGTGTTGGAGAAGGCTCTCGAGAGTCCCTTGTACTGCAAGGAGATCCAACCTGTCAATCCTAAAGGAAATGAGTCCTGCATATTCATTGGAAGGACTGATGCTGAAGCTGAAACTCCAATAATTTGGCCACTTAAGTGAAGAACCGATTCACTGGAAAAGAACCTGATGCTGGGAAAGACTGAAGGCGTGAGGAGAAGGGGAAGGCAGAGGATGAGATGGTTGGATGGCATCACCGACGCGATGGACATGAGTTTGAGTAAGCTCTGGGACTTGGTGATGGATAGGGAAGCTTGGCATGCTGCAGTCCATGGGGTTGCAAAGAGTCAGTCAGAGCGGCTGAACTGAACTGAACCAAATACAAATCCTTCAAGAAATTTAACCCATACAAAAGCTCAGGTGTATGTACTTTCTGTCAGAAGTTAATGTCTCCTGCAGATAGGGAGGGATCATTTCTTGCTGTGTGAATCTGGAATTTTTATGGTTGGCATTTGAGTGAGGTTAGGTGGGTAAGATTTAGACATAAAATACAATGGTGCTGAGGGACAGCAGAAGGCATTCTAGGAGACAACATGGATAAAGGCATAGAGATTTGTTTAGATAATAATAGCATGCTATTTTAAATTCCTCTTATAAAACACCTTGAGTTCTAAAATTCAACAGATCATTGTGAAACCTTAAGTTGACCTTGTCACATTTGTCTCCCACTTTTCTTGGCAAGAAATTATGTGTGTGTGTCAACAGGAATTTTGAGCTACATCACAGGTCTTCTACATGCACTGAGCAGTGAGGAGAGATGAGGCAGAAGGACCGTTCCTCCTGACTTCACTGTATAGTCATGCTGGGTCTTGTAACAACAGTAAAATGAAGGAGGAAAGGTCAGAAGGTGACACTCATCAGCTATGCGGTTCCACAAGGACGGGGTGATTGCCAAGGCTACGCGTCATTTGGGCAGCCCAGTGCCCACCAGGTCTGGTATAGTGAGATGAAGGATGTGAAGCTGAAAAGTGATATAAAGGAAATGGAAAGTGGCTTATATTTTTGAATTTGTTTAATCTGTCCTCAACTGGTAATGCAATTTACATCAGATGATGTATTTCTGGATTCAAAAAGGAAGTCGTTAGGTTATGAATGTCATTGTTTCCTTTTCAGAAAAACTGACCTCACCCATTAGCCCATCTAGGAAGTAGTCTTCCTAAAGCTTATCAACTATCTCCATAATGCCTCCTCAACTACTCACAAAGATTATTTCACAACCTATGCTTCTTCTCTAATATGTCAGGTTGGCAGGGGTTTTATTGCAATATGTCAGGCAGATTAACATAAGAACAAATAAGTAAGGACTTAAATCATTGATCCCACAAAGACAGGTGGGGCTGAAGATGGCTGCTGTAGATAAAATAGTTGACGGTACAACAAGGTCATATTTTTAATAAAGACGCAAATGTCCTAAGTAACAACTCTTTTAGATCTATCTGTTTCTACAACTTGAAATCGTCTGCCCTCTTGCAATGGTCAGGCACTTGTCATATATTAAGCAATTAATACAAACAGGGTTGGTGTGAAGCAATTAATACAAACAGGGTTGGTGTTTGGGTGAACTGGACAAGAGAAAGATTTTAAGATTTAATCCTGGAGGGCAGTGGTAAAAGGCAGAATTTTCATGAACACTAGTTCCCTAGAATTTCTCCAACTCTGTCATTTGCAGTAATACTTCCACTTATTGATCCAGGCAATGTTTATTAAGGGTTTATCTGTAACAACCACTGTGCTAGAAGTTAAACATCAGCGTGATCAGAAAACAGAGAGTCCTTGCATCACTGAATTACAGGAAAGAAAACAGCAAGGGCGATACGGATGAGAAAACTGCAAAGGATGGAGAAGTAGTAAGCCCAAGTTTTGAGTCTCAAGGCTGCCTTCTGGGAAGAAGTACCATATAGGCTGAGACACCAATGAGCACGTGTTAGTGGACTGATAGGTAAGAAGGTCACATAGATGTGAAAACGGCTCTTTCAGGAAATCTATGGCTGGGACATCAGGATTCGGGTCCCTGGATAACTAATATAAATTATGCTATGTGCTAATACTCTTTCAATTTTCCCTCTTCTTTTCCTATGTAATACTTAACACTATGTAAAATTCTATATTTATATGATTTTTAAAATGTCTATTATTTCTCTTATTTTGTTATTTCACTTTTTGGCACACAATAGGCACTCAATCTTTTTTTTTTTCCCTTTGGAGTATAATTGCTTTACATTATTGTGTTTCTGCTGTACAACTGTATGCATACATATATCCCTTCAATCTTGAGCCTCCCTGCCACCTGCACCATTCCACCGTTCTTGCTCATCACAGAACACCGGGCTGAGCCTCCTGTGTTATACCACAGCTTCCCACTAGCTATCTGTTTCACACATGGGGTGTGTATATATCAACGCTACTCTCTCAAGGTGTCCCCACTCTTCTTCCCTTTCCCCATGGCCACATGTGCATCCTCTACAATTGTATCTCTATTCCTGCCATGCAAACAGGCTCAAATGTACCATCTTTCTAGACTCCACATACATGCAATAATAAATGATATTTATTTTTCTCTGTTTGATTTACTCCACTTTGTATGACAGAATCTAGGTCCATCCCCTTTACTACACATGACTCAATTGCCTACCTTTTTCATGGCTAGGTATTATTCCATTGTATATATGTACCACATATTATGTGTCCATCCCTCTGTTGATGGGCATTTAGATTGCTTCTGTAAGCTACTGTACTCAGTATTTGTTGAATCAACAAATAGCTGAGAGGTGAAGGAAAGGATAACAGAAAAGGTAGCCAGGAGACAAATTAAGCAGGGCTTTCTTGACCAGATTAAGTTCTTAACTTTCTTCCTTGGGTTTCTCTGGTGGCTCAGCTAGTAAAGAAACCACCTGCAATGCAGGAGCTGCAAGAGATGCAGGTTTGATATCTGGGTTGGGAAGATCCCCTGGAGGAGGGCATGGCAACCCAGTGTAGTATTCTTGCCTGGAGAATCCCATGGACAGAGGAGCCTGGAAGGCTATAGTCCATAGGGTCACAAAAAGTCAGACATGACTGAAGCAGCTGAGCAGGAATGGTACCTTCATTCTAAGAGTAGTGGGAGATAAAGAGCTTTAAGTTGCTGTTTGCATTTCAGAAAGATCACGTAGACTACAATGGAACAAAAGAGATTGGAAAAGAGCAGACTCAGCCTGTTAGTTACCTGAACCAACTGAAACTATAATTCTGGGAGTGGATGTAAAAGAGAGTCTGGAAGAGAAATTGATAAAGCTTGGTGACTGGTTAGATAAGAATGGAGATTAGAGTGGAGTCCTCCAAGATGACACATAGGTTTCTGATGCTATGTGAATCGTGAAGTAGAGCAATATTTTGCCTTTGTTTTTGGTGATGAAGAGAGAAATAAGATTCAGTTTTGAGCATATTAAGTTTAAAATGCCTATAGCATCATCTAAGAAATACTTGGGAAGAGGTTGGATCCCTATCTTTGAAGTTCATGTGAGAAATTTTGGTTGGAGACAGACATTTGTGAGTTATCAGAAGATGAAGCTGTCTTTTGCTGATGTGGCTAAAAGATTCTTACAAGACCGGCCTCCATAGACACTCTCCTAAAGGTCTCTCTTCTAGGCTGACTCCAGCCAATCCACACATGGAGAAATAAATCACAGAGGATGCTTTATAACTTTGGGGGGAAATGCATGGTCTTTTTCAGACATCATAGAGGCCAATATGATGGGAGAGCCAACGAACTGTCATCTGGACTCCATAGGTTTCTACACCCCAGTTCAAAGGTTCCTCTTTCATCTCTTTGCTGGGTAGTGATTCTGTATCACTAGTTTTCTTTGCACCTCTTTGAGTAAGAGACACACACAACAAGAAATCTGTTGAGGCACTGTTAACCTAAAATGCCACAGTGGATTAATCATGTCACTATATTTCCATATCCAATTTCCTTCCACCTGAAACTGAAATTGCTTTTATTTGCTTCTTCTCAGTACAGATCTCTCATTTCATAACTTCTATGACCTGTGTAGCAAAAGACTACGTCTTTGGATGTGTTCTGTCTGCTTTGCTATACCAACACTGTTTAAAAGAGCAGTTTAAACTGTAGGTGTTATGCTTAGTTACAAGTACCTTAGCATGAAGTGTCTTTCATCCTATCTATTTCTGGCATTTATGTTGAATGCACACCTTCTGCAGGTGTTTGGTTTGTAACCCTTATCCTAATGTTAAGATCAACAACAAAAGCACATACATGGTTCAAAGGTAGGCTAGCAAAGGAAAAGATGAGCTGTGTGTGTTAGGTACGGGAAGGGGGAGTCAGAATGGCTGCGATCCAAAAGTCTGCAAGCAATAAATGCTGGAGAGGGTGTGGAGAAAAGGGAACCCTTTTACACTGTTGGTGGGAATGCAAACTAGTACAGCCACTATGGAGAACAGTGTGGAGATTCCTTAAGAAATTGCAAATAGAACTGCCTTATGACCCAGCAATCCCACTGCTGGGCATACACACCGAGGAAACCAGAATAGAAAGAGACACATGTACCCCAATGTTCATTGCAGCACTGTTTATAATAGCCAGGACATGGAAACAACCTAGATGTCCATCAGCGGATGAATGGATAAGAAAGCTGTGGTATATATACACAATGGAGTATTACTCAGCCATTAAAAAGAATACATTTGAATCAGTTCTAATAAGATGGATGAAACTGGAACCAATTATACAGAGTGAAGTAAGCCAGAAAGAAAAACACCAATACAGTATACTAACNAAGACTCTGATGCTGGGAGGGATTGGGGGCAGGAGGAGAAGGGGACGACCAAGGATGAGATGGCTGGATGGCATCACGGACTCGATGGACGTGAGTCTGAGTGAACTCCGGGAGATGGTGATGGATAGGGAGGCCTGGCGTGCTGCAATTCATGGGGTCACAAAGAGTCGGACACGACTGAGCGACTGAACTGAACTGAACTCCACTACTGAAATCGTGATCTCTGAAATCTTTTACTATAACAAGTTGCTCTTTTAGTTTACCAGTAGACACACCCTCATTATTTTTTTAGGACCAATAACCCTTTAATCTTTTTTCCTGGTACAAGCGTATTCTTCCTTCTTGGCTTCATTCCTACCCCTATTCAGCCTGCAATGCAGGGATCAACATTCTGACTATACTCTCCTCCCATTCCTTTCACCCCTTGACCTGAGTCCATTAGTTAATTCTCTCTGTGGTGTCTAGTATCCCATACCTGGTAGTTATAAAAGTCCCTCTAGAGGCTTGTTAAAAATTTTAGAATCCCAACCCAGACCCAAAGAAACACTCTCCAATGAAAACTTGCTTTAAAAAAATATTAAGGTTGATCCTTTTAATCTGGTAAATTTAGAGAACAATTCATAGATAAGTCTGTTAATTCCTCAATAGCAACTCCTCTGAGATTATTTTACAGTCTTAAACTTCAGCTCAGCCTTCCTCCTTAATTTGCTTACATTTAACACTGAAACGAGATCAAACTAGTCAATCCTAAAGGAAAGCAAACCTGAATATTCATTGGAAAGACTGATGCTGAAGCTGAAGCTCTAACGTTTTGGCCACCTGAGCCAAAGACGGCCAAAGTGGGCTGATGCAAAGAGCTGACTCATTGAAAGAGACCCAGATAGGGGAAAGATTGAAGGCGAAAAAGAGAATGAGATGCTTAGAGAACATCACTGGCTCAATGGATATGAATTTGAGCAAACTCTGGGAGACAATGGAGGCCAGAGGAGCCTTTGCACAAAAAGTGGGTCCAAACCAACAGATTACCAATTACAATAGAGTCTGACTGCCATGGGCTCTATCCTACTGTGCGGTCTGTAAGGACTCAATCCTCCCACATTTTTTAACTTAAACTAATGAAAAGCTTTCCTTCCTAAAGCATCTTATGCTGTTACCTCGGTTTCATTTGATGAGAACACACCTGTGACACAAACTCAAATGTGAACACTCAAATTACAGATTGTCTTCCAAAAGTTACAGAATGCACTCAAATCAATTTTGATTTCACATAGAGAATTCCAGGACATCAAAGAGTACATACCAGTTGGAGAAATTCTGACCTAAATGAAAAACAGGCCATTTCCAGGAACACATACCCTGTTCATGAAGTGTTAACATCACAACGGCTACAGTAGGAGTAAGATGAGGGAGATATAAGGAAACAAGGGTCAAAAGAAAATGAAATCTCTTTAAAGGGTACAACATAGTTGAATAAATTGTTCATGTAATTATCTTCCTAACTCAGGCCTTGTTCTTACTCCTAAAAGACCCAAGGGAATGGAAAGATGGAAAATCTATTGAAAAGTCACTATACAGAGGCTTATTGAATCACAGTGAAAGCTCCATCTTCCTAGGAGAATATTGCTTGTTTTTTACTCCTCAGAGGTGAATAAGGAAGAGTGTTGCTGCTGCTGCTACACTGCTTCAGTCGTGTCCCACTCTGTGCGACCCCATAGATGGCAGCCCACTAGGCTCCCCCGTCCCTGGGATTCTCCAGGCAAGAACACTGGAGTGGGTTGCCATTGCCTTCTCCAATGCATGAAAGTGAAAGGTGAAAGTGAAGTCGCTCAGTCGTGTCTGACTCGTCACGACCCAATGGACTGCAGCCTACCAGGCTCCTCTGTCCATGGGATTTTCCAGGCAAGAGTACTGGAGTGGGGTGCCATTGCCTTCTCCGGAGGAAGAGTGTTAGATCTCCCCAAATTACTAGAGTTTAGAGTGCTTAATAACAGCTAGTCTAAAGGTGAATGATTTAGAGGAGAACACAGACAGCGTCTGGGGCATTTAAGAGTTCTGGGCTTCCACTCAGGAGATATGGAAACCAGGCATTAACTAGTGGTGTTGACTTGAGGCAAATCAGTTGATTTTTTTGTTCATCGTTTTCCTTTCCTTTCAAATAGGGCAGCTAGACTACACAAGTGTTAGATCTCCCCAAATTACTAGAGTTTAGAGTGCTTAATAACAGCTAGTCTAAAGGTGAATGATTTAGAGGAGAACACAGACAGCGTCTGGGGCATTTAAGAGTTCTGGGCTTCCACTCAGGAGATATGGAAACCAGGCATTAACTAGTGGTGTTGACTTGAGGCAAATCAGTTGATTTTTTTGTTCATCGTTTTCCTTTCCTTTCAAATAGGGCAGCTAGACTACACTGAGGTCTCTGCTATCCAGCTTAGAGTTGAGGTCTTATGGCTCTGTGAGATGGTTGTATAACATAATGGAGGAAACCACAGTCAAGGTTTCATGGACTCAAGCCATGGTGCTACCCTGGTGTCTGTTTTGTAGGATATTATTGAGATATTTTAATAAGGAACTCTCTGCCTGCTTAGTTACAGTTTAAGACATAACCTCCATTCTGCTATACTCAGAGGGACATACACTGTGTTCCAGTTTATGTTTCTGGAAGGTAGGGTGGAACTTTCCTTCTTGGGAACAAGTTGCTCCACTCTGAGTTTTAAAGGGCTTGATAGAAATCAATGTTAAGGTTTCCAGGAAAAGCAATTTTAACACCATACCCTAAAACACATTTAAGGAAATAATATTTCATCACATTAATCAAGAAACAATCAATCTTATTAAGGTCATAATTTGTCATCTGTGTGTTTAGTCCTTATTTCACAATCAGTTCAGTTCAGTTCAGTTCAGTTGCTCAGTCGCATCCAGCTCTTTGCGACCCTATGAATCACAGCATGCCAGGCCTCCCTGTCTATCACCAACTCCCGGAGTTCACTCAGACTTATGTCCATCGAGTCCGTGATGCCATCCAGCCATCTCATCCTTGGTTGTCCCCGTCTTCTTCTGCCCCCAATCCCTCCCAGCATCAGAGTCTTTTCCAATGAGTCAACTCTTCGTGTGAGGTGGCCAAAGTACTGGAGTTTCAGCTTTAGCATCATTCCTTCCAAAGAAATCCCAGGGTTGATCTCCTTCAGAATGGACTGGTTGGATCTCCTTGCAGTCCAAGGGACTCTCAAGAGTCTTCTCCAACACCACAGTTCAAAAGCATCAATTCTTCGGCGCTCAGCCTTCTTCACAGTCCAACTCTCACATCCATACATGACCACAGGAAAAACCATAGCCTTGACTAGACGGACCTTAGTCGGCAAAGTAATGTCTCTGCTTTTGAATATGCTATCTAGGTTGGTCATAACTTTTCTTCCAAGGAGTAAGCGTCTTTTAATTTCATGGCTGCAGTCACCATCTGCAGTGATTTTGGAGCCCCAAAAAATAAAGTCTGACACTGTTTCCACTGTTTCCCCATCTGTTTCCCATGAAGTGATGGGACCAGATGCCATGATCTTCGTTTTCTGAATGTTGAGCTTTAAGCCAACTTTTTCACTCTCCTCTTTCACTTTCATCAAGAGGCTTTTTAGTTCCTCTTCACTTTCTGCCATAAGGGTGGTGTCATCTGCATATCTGAGGTTATTGATATTTCTCCTGGCAATCGATTCCAGCTTGTGTTTCTTCCAGTCCAACGTTTCTCATGATGTACTCTGCATATAAGTTAAATAAGCAGGGTGACAATATACAGGCTTGATGTACTCCTTTTCCTATTTGGAACCAGTCTGTTGTTCCATGTCCAGTTCTAACTGTTGCTTCCTGACCTGCATACAGGTTTCTCAAGAGGCAGGTCAGGCAGTCTGGTATTCCCATCTCTTTCAGAATTTTCCACAGTTTATTGTGATCCACACAGTCAATATAAGGGTGATAATGCTACAGTGTGTGTGTTTAAAGCAGTCATCAATTGCAACTAAAGGCAGGCATATTGAACTAAGAAATGGCATAATCAATTCCAAAAAGAGAGACTTTATGTATATAATGAACTATATATTATGAAGTTAGTCACATGCGGATGGCTATTTCTTTAAATAACTTGAAATATATCCTTGTATATCAAATTTAATAACTTCCAAATTTTGTCTTCATAAGAACCACCTGTAGCTTTTGCAGAAAATACTGATTCTTGGTCACCATCTCTGACTTCTGGGATCATTCTGTAATCACTCCAAACTTGGTTGCACATTGAAATCACTGGAAAGCTTTAAAAAATACTCATGCCTGTGAAATAAGCCAGACAGAGGAAGGCAAATACCATCTGATCTCACTTATATGTGGATTCTAAACAAACAAATGAAAAATAACTCATAGATACAAGGAACAGATTGGCAGTTGTCTAAGTTCAGGAGTAGGGAGTGAGTTGAAATGGGTGAAGCAGGTCAAAAGGCACAAAGTTCCAGTTATAAGATCAATAAGACATGAGGATGGACTGTACAGCATGGTGACTATAGTTAATAGTACCATATTGTATTCTTGCCTGGGAAATCACTTGGACAGAGGAGCCTGGTGGGCTACAGGCCATGGGATCACAAAAGAGTTGGATGCAACTTAACGACTAAATAACAAAACAGCAAATCATACATTAAAAGTTTCTGAGAGAGTAAACCTTAAAAGTTCTCTTCACAAGGAAACCAGTGTTTGTTAACTATGTATTTGGATGGTTGTTAAGCAGACTTATTGTGGTGATCATTTCACAAGAACAACAACAAATATTGAATCATTGTGTCGTTCACCTGAAACTGATGTCAATTATATTTCAAGAACAAATACTCAGGCTTGGGCTAAGCCCTAGAGATTTTGTGTGACCTGGATATCTGGATTTTAAAATATTCCCCCAGGTGATTCTATGGAGCAGGAGAAATTGAGAACCGCTGCCCTAGGAGATAAAGCCAGGAAGGATCTGCTTCACAAAGTTCCTTAAAGTTCCCTAATCATCAGGTAAGTGTGTAGAACTTCAGATGATCATCTTCCCAAGATGTTTTCAGAACCCATGTGGATTTACTTTACATTGTGTTCCAGATCCTGAATCCATATCACACTTTTCTAGTTCACTCTCATTCCAGTGCACCTAGCTAACATCTGAAGCAATGACTCTTTTGCATCAGCAATTCTCAACTAGTAGTTGTTCTTAAAACTGTAGTGAGCCACACTCTAGACTTTTTTCTTTTTTAAAATTAATTTATTTTATTTGGAGGCTAATTACTTTACAATATTGTGGTCGTTTCTGCCATCCATTCACATGAATCAGCCATGGGTGTACATGTGTCCTCCGATTCCCAAACCCGTCCCTCCTCCCTCTCCATCAAATCCCTCTGGGTTGTCCCAGTGCACCAGGTTTGAGAACCTTGTTTCATGCATCAAACTTGGACTGGTCATCTGTTTCACATATGGTAATATACATGTTTCAATGTGATTCTCTCAAGTCATCCCACCCTCGCCTTCTCCCACAGAGTCCAAAAGTCTGTTCTTTATATCTGTGTCTCTTTTGCTGTCTCGCATATAGGGTCATCTTTACCATCTTTCTAAATTCCATATATATGTGTTAGTATACTGTATTGGTGTTTTTCTTTCTGACTTACTTACTTCACTTTGTATAATAGGCTCCAGTTTTATCCACCCCATTAGAACTGACTCAAATATGTTCTTTTTAAATAGCTGAGTAATATTCCATACTGTATATGTACCACAACTTTCTTATTCATTCATCTGTTGATGGACATCTAGGTTGCTTCCATGTCCTAGCTGTTGTAAACAGAGCTGCGATGAACATTGGGGTACACGTGTCTCTTTCAGTTCTAGTTTCCTCGGTGTGTATGCCCAGCAGTGGGATCGCTGTGTCATATGGCAGTTCTATTTCTAGTTTTTTAAGGAATCTCCACACTATTCTCCATAGTGGCTGTACTAGTCTGCATTCCCACCAACAGTGTAAGAGGGTTCCCTTTTCTTCACACCCTCTCCAGCATTTATTGCTTGTCGACTTTTTGATAGCAGCTATTCTGATGGGTGTTAGATGGTACCTCATTGTGGTCTTGATTTGCATTTCTCTGATAATGAGTGATGTTGAGCATCTTTTCATGTGTTTGTTAGCCATCTGTATGTCTTCTTTGGAGAAATGTCTATTTAGTTCTTTGGCCCATTTTTTGATTGGGTCGTTTATTTTTCTGGAATTGAGCTGTATAAGTTGCTTGTATATTTTTGAGATTAGTTGTTTGTCAGTTGCTTCATTTGCTATTATTTTCTCCCATTCAGAGGGTTGTCTTTTCACCTTGCTTATAGTTTCCTTTGTTGTGCAGAAGCTTTTAATTTTAATTAGATCCCATTTGTTTATATTTGCTTTTATTTCCAGTATTCTGGGAGGCGGATCATTGAGGATCCTGCTGTGATTTATGTCGGAGAGTGTTTTGCCTATGTTCTCCTCTAGGAGTTTTATAGTTTCTGGTCTTACATTTAGATCTTTAATCCATTTTGAGTTTATTTTTGTGTGTGGTGTTAGAAAGTGATCTAGTTTCATTCTTTTACAAGTGGTTGACCAGTTTTCCCAGCACCACTTGTTAAAGAGATTGTCTTTACTCCATTGTATATTCTTGCCTCCTTTGTCAAAGATAAGGTGTCCATATGTGTGTGGATTTATCTCTGGGCTTTCTATTTTGTTCCATTGATCTATATTTCTGTCTTTGTGCCAGTACCACACTGTCTTGATGACTGTGGCTTTGTAGTAGAGCCTGAAGTCAGGTAAGTTGATTCCTCCAGTTCCATTCTTCTTTCTCAAAATTGCTTTGGCTATTCGAGGTTTTTTGTATTTCCATACAAATCTTGAAATTATTTGTTCTAGTTCTGTGAAAAATACCGCTGGTAGCTTGATAGGGATTGCATTGAATCTGTAGATTGCTTTGGGTAATATATTCATTTTCACTATATTGATTCTTCCAATCCATGAACATGGTATATTTCTCCATCTATTAGTGTCCTCTTTGATTTCTTTCATCAGTGTTTTATAGTTTTCTATATATAAGTCTTTAGTTTCTTTAGGTAGATATATTCCTAAGTATTTTATTCTTTTCGTTGCAATGGTGAATGGAATTGTTTCCTTAATTTCGTTTTCTACTTTCTCATTATTAGTGTATAGGAATGCAAGGGATTTCTGTGTGTTGATTTTATATCCTGCAACTTTACTATATTCATTGATTAGCTCTAGTAATTTTCTGGTGGAGTCTTTAGGGTTTTCTATGTAGAGGATCATGTCATCTGCAAACAGTGAGAGTTTTACTTCTTTTTTTCCCAACCTAGATTACTTTTATATCTTTTACTTTTCTGATTGCTGTGGCTAAAACTTCCAAAACTATGATGAATAGCAGTGATGAGAGTGGGCACCCTTGTCTTGATCCTGACTTTAGAGGAAATGCTTTCAATTTTTCACTATTGAGGATAAAGTTTGCTGTGGGTTTATCATATATGCCTTTTATTATGTTGAGGTATGTTCCTTCTATGCTTGCTTTCTGGAGAACTTTTATCACAAATGGGTGCTGAATTTCATCAAAGGCTTTCTTTGCATCGATTGAGATAATAATATGGTTTTCAGCTTTCAATTTGTTAATGTGGTGTATCACATTGATTGATTTGTGAATACTGAAGAATCCTTGCAACCTTAGGATAAAGCCCATTGGTCATGATGTATGACCAGTTAGACCTAATTGATATCTATAGGACATTTCACCCCCTAAAAATGAATTTCACCTTCTTCTCCAGGGCATGCATAACATTCTCCAGGAGAGATAACATCCTGGGCCATAAATCCAGCCTTGGTAAATTTTAAAAAATTGAAATCATTTCATGCATCTTTTCTAATCTCAATGCAGTAAGATTACATGTCAACTACAGGAAAACAAAAACTATTAAAAATACAAACATATGGAGGATAAACAACACACTTCTGAATAACTGACAGATCACGGTAGAAATCAAACTGTGCACAGAAATGAATGAAAATGAAGACACAACAATCCAAAATCATGGGACTCAGTGAAAGCAGTGCTTAGGGGAAGGTCACAGCACTACAGGCCTACCTCAAGAAACAAGAGAAAAGTCAAATAAATAACCTAACTATACAGCTAAAGCAACTAGAAAAAGAAGATATGAAGAACCCCAAAGTTAGTAGAAGGGAAGAGATATAAAAATCAGAACAGAAATAATTGAAAAAGAAACGAAGGAGACTATAGCAAAAATCAACAAAACTAAGAGCTAGTTTTTTGAGAAGGTAAATAAAACAGACACACCATTAGCCAGACTCATCAAGAAACAAAGGGAGAAAAATCAAATTAACAAAATTAGAAATGAAGATGGAGAAATCAGAACAGACAACACAGAAATACAAAGGATCATAAGAGACTACTATCAGCAGCCTGACAATAAAATGGACAACTTGGAAGAAATAGACAGATTCTTAGAAAAGTATAACCTTCTAAAACTGAACCAGGAAGAAATAGAAAATCTGAACAGACCCATAACAAGCACAGAAATAGAAACTGTAATCAAAAATCTTCCAACAAACAAAAGCCCAGGACCAGATGGCTTCATAGGTGAATTCTACCAAAAATTTAGAGAAGAGCTTACGCCTAACCTACTCAAACTCTTCCAGAAAATTGCAGAAGAAGGTAAACTCCCAAGCTCATTCTCTGAGGCCACCATAATACCAAAACCAGACAAAGATGCCACAAAAAAAAGAAAACTTTAGGCCAGTATCACTGATGAACATAGACGCAAAAATCCTCAACAAAATCTAGCAAACAGAATCCAACAACATATTAAAAAGATCATACAACATGACCAAGTGGGCTTTCTTTCACCCCAGACCTCTTGAATGAATCTGGGAAGGTGTAGTTCAAAAATCTATACATTAACAATTCAGAAATTTGCATTTCTAAGCCTCCTGGGTGATGTCTGGGTACAGCAAAAGTTGCAGACAACAGGATTAAAACTTGCTTGGCATGGGATAACAAAGAGTCAGACACAACTTAGCAACTGAGCATGGCCACATGGCATGGAAAACAAGANTAACAATTCAGAAATTTGCATTTCTAAGCCTCCTGGGTGATGTCTGGGTACAGCAAAAGTTGCAGACAACAGGATTAAAACTTGCTTGGCATGGGATAACAAAGAGTCAGACACAACTTAGCAACTGAGCACGGCCACATGGCATGGAAAACAAGAGAAGACAATGAGTTATGGGAGCACAAGAGCCAATAATACCCTGCTCTCATTTCCTCTAGTCACAGCACCTTTCCCACAGTCAAACTCAGCCACTCTCTAGTAATACTAAAGAAAGCTTTTCAAAGTGTTTGGTGTATGGGTTGTGAGAACTGTACATATTTACACTGAAAGGTAAATATGACTCATGAGTCAATGAAATTGCACCTTATATACAGAGCACATCATGTGAAATCCTGGGCTGGATGAATCACAATCTGGAATCAAGATTGTCTGGAAAAATATCAACAACCTCGTATATGTCGATAATACCAATCTAATGGCAGAAAGTGAAGAGAAACTAAAGAGCCTCTTGATGAGAGCAAAAGAAAAAAGTGAAAAATATGACTTTAAACTCAACATACAAAAAAACAAGATCATGGCATCTGGTCCCATCACTTCATGGCAAACAGAATGGGAAAAAGTGGGAGCAGTGACAGATTTTATTTTCTTGGGTGCCAAAATCACTGCAGTGTCTTCGGCCACGAAATTAAAAGACATTTGCTCCTTGGAAGAAAAGCTATGACAAAGTTGGATACCATATTATAAAACAGAGACATCACTTTGCTGACAAAGGTCCAAATAGTCAAAGCTAGGGTTTTTTCCAGTAATCATGTATGGATGTGAGAGTTGGACCATAAAGAAGGCAGAGTGCTGAAAGCCAGTACTTTGGCCACCTGATGCAAAGAGCCAACTTTAAAAAGACTCTGATGTTGAAAAAGACTGAGGGGAAAAGGAGGAGGGGGCAGCTAAGGATGAGATGGTTAGATATAGTATCCCCATCACTGTCTCAATGGACATGAATTTGAGCAAAATCTGGGAGATAGTGGGGGACAGAGGAGCATGGTGGGCTACAGCTAAGGGGTCCCAGAGTCAGACACAGCTTAGTGACTGAAAACAACTCAGCAAGTATACTTAACTATGTATAGACACTTAGGTTTTGGAACATGGCCTAAAATTAGGGAAAGTAAGGATGTCAGTGGGCTTCCCTGGTAAAGTAGGCTTCAGTTCAGTTCAGTCGCTCAGTCGTGTCCGACTCTTTGCGACCCCATGAATCGCAGCACNATTGGGCTTCCCTTGTGGCTCAGTGGTAAACAATCTGCCTGCAATGGAAGAGATACAGGATATGCAGGTTCTTTCCATGAGTTGGGAAGATCCCCTGGAGGAAGGTGTGGCAACCCATTCCAGTATTCTTGCTGGAAAAATTCCATGGACAGAGGAGCCTAGCAGACTACAGTCCATGGGGTCAGAAAGAGTTGGCACAACTGAAGTGACTAAGTATGCATGCACCTGGAAATTAATATGCATATTTCAAGAAGTAAGATTCTGAATGTGTATTTACCATCATTCATTAACTTGTAACCTTCCTATTATGTGCCATGTCCCCGTCATTGTAGAATTTATAGTTTAGTAGATGACAGAGACAGCTGAACAATTACAACAAAGTAGCATAAAGGTCAGGAGAGGGGAAGTATAGCGATATGACAGAGATCGGTAATGAACCTCAATGAAATCTCAGAGGATGTTCTCTCAGGAAGAGAAACCTGAGGCCCGAGTAGGTTAGCTAGGCAAAGTTTGCAGGGAACATGGCACTCCATATACTTTATAAAGTTAAAAATAAAGAACTTAACAAGCAAAAGGTTTCACACCAATGCAAAAGCTAGCATTTGGAACATAATGAGATCTTCAGATTGCACAGTGAAAATGTTTAATCCTGTATCTTGAAAGGTTTAAGACAACGCCATATATTTTATTCAGTCTTTCTAGAGAATTTAGTGCAGTGCTCAGTAAATAAAGCTCAGTATATACCTGTTAGGAAGTACAGTTCTATGGTTTTGTACTGTTATGGCTCAGGGTCTGTCTGGTGAGATTAATACCCACCCTAATAGCTCAGCTGGTAAATCTGCCTGCAATGGAGGAGACCCTGGTTCAGGGTTGGGAAGATCCACTGGAGAAGAGATAGGCTACCCACTCCAGTATTCTTAGGTTTCCCTGGCAGCTCAGCTGGTAAAGAATCCACCTGCAATGCAGGAGATCTGGGTTCGATCCCTGGGTTGGGAAGATCCCGTGGAGAAGGGAAAGGCTCCAGTATTCTAGCCTGGAGAATTCCGTGGACTGTATAGACACGACTGAGTGACTTTCACTTTTACTTTTCCACTGGGGACTTGAATTATTAACTGAGTATCTTGACANAGCTCAGCTGGTAAAGAATCCACCTGCAATGCAGGAGATCTGGGTTCGATCCCTGGGTTGGGAAGATCCCGTGGAGAAGGGAAAGGCTCCAGTATTCTAGCCTGGAGAATTCCGTGGACTGTATAGACACGACTGAGTGACTTTCACTTTTACTTTTCCACTGGGGACTTGAATTATTAACTGAGTATCTTGACATACTAGAATAGAATTACAAACTGGGGAAGGAAGTGGATTGTATTCTGTTAATCCATTTAATAATAATCCAGTTTATATCTCTAGTATATATATGCATACATTATTCTTTCAGAATTCTATTGTATATGAAAAAGTGAAAGTGTTAGTTGCTCAGTTGTGTCTGACTCTTTGTGACCGCATGGATTATAGCCTGCCAGTCTCCTCTGTCCATGGAATTCTCCAGGCAAGAATACTGGAATGTGTTGCCTTACCCTTCTCCAGGAGATCTTCCCAACCCAGGGATGGAACCCAGTCTCTTGCATTACAGGCAGATTCTTTACTGTCTGAGCCTTCTATGTATGGATAGCTCTGTACTTCTACACACAACAGTGATACAGTGATGCAACCAAGGCTCTTGCATCACATTTTTTCCCTTCTTGGTCCCTGGTTTTGATTGTACATCCATTGTGTGCCAGAGATCAAAGAACTATTGGTATGAACATCTTGGTGGAGTTATTGTCTCAATGTGAAATGACCCTAGACATCCTGACTTCTTTTTACAGTCAAAACAACACTTTGATTATAAAAGATAATTTTTATTTTTAATTTTCATGTATGATGTTATTTGTTATACAATATCATTAGCCAGAAAACCTAGATCTCTTAGTTCCCTTGCAGATATGCCTTTGCTGCTGCTGCTAAGTTGCTTCAGTCCTGTCCAACTCCTAGTGACCCCATGGACTGCAGCCTACCAGGTTCCTCTGTCCATGGTATTGCCAGGCAAGAGTACTGGAATGGGTTGCCATTGCCTCTCTGATATGCCTTTAATGATCTCTTATTCTCTGAGCTAATAAGTCATACCTTGTGCTAGACCATTAATTCTTTACAAAAGACTTGTGATGTTTATCATCAACTACCTCTAAGAATTCTACAAATGATTAGTGAAACAATAATTTCAAAGCTGTCTAGTATTTCCTGGTGGAAAAGTACCTTGCATGAAATTAGCATTAAATAGAAGAATGCATTCATATACAAATGAGAAATAATGATAATCCTTATATTTTGTGTACTCAAACTTTATTTAGAGTCATCAGACTATTTTTATAATATTCTCTATCAATAGGGAAAGGAAAATGAAATATAAATGTCTCTCTATATATGTGTATGTGTGTTTTGAGGAGAAACTCACTCTAGGGAGAATAATTGGAAAACACAGAGATTCTTGATGCCTTAATTTCAGTAGAGAGTAGACACATGCAAAATGACACTAATTATAGGATACACAGAATAACCATACACTGTTCAATAATCAAATAAGAAAAAAAGACTCAGAAAGGGAAAGTTATTTTTACAAAGTCACACAAATAGATGGCCAAGAGAACATACTTTTCTCCCTTTCAAGATTTAATCAATAAATAATAAGCATGTGCCAAGCAGCTCTTTTGAGAAGTAGGAGTAAAGAACAGTTAGTCAGGAATATACAATTTAGTATGGTTTCCAGCTCTTTATACATTTATATGGTATTTGAAAGTAAAAGAGGAGAGTGAAAAAGTTGGCTTAAAGCTCAACATTCAGAAAACGAAGATCATGGCCTNAGCATCATTCCTTCCAAAGAAATCCCAGGGCTGATCTCCTTCAGGATGGACTGGTTGGATCTCCTTGCAGTCCAAGGGACTCTCAAGAGTCTTCTCCAACACCACAGTTCAAAAGCATCAATTCTTCGGTGCTCAGCCTTCTTCACACTCCAACTCTCACATCCATACATGACCACAGAATTAGCAGTAAAGAATCCGCCTGCCAATGCAGGAGATGCAGGTTCGATCCGTGGAGAAGAAAATGGCACCCCACTTCAGTATTCTTGCCTGAGAAATACCATGGATAGAGGAGCCTGGCAGGCTACAGTCCATGGGTTGTAAAAAGTCATACAGGACTTAGTGACTAAACAACAGCAAACAAGGGTTATCAATACATTGTCACTTTGTAGCTCCTTAATCTTGCAAAGTTTCTGTGTTTAACACAAACTTGATTGAGATAATAAATTCATTTCCTAGAAAAAAATCTAAAAGTTTTGATTCTTTGCCATCCAGTTGTACATTAAGAGGTATTTTATTATTTCCACCAAAGACCCCCTCAAAAAACACTCAGAAATGAGCAACCTAAAGTTACATACTTTTCATAGAGTACCCCCTTGTTTAACTTCAGTCCACCCTGCCAGAATGTGGGCAGTGCAGGAACTGTATATTCAGTCTAGTTCCTGACCATCACTTAATAACTGTACATAATTGTACAGGTCAAGTTTTAGTCAGGACAGAAGCTTGAATGTTACATAAGTGTAAAGTTGTTATTTAAGTTACAGAAAGTAGAACGCTAAATTTCTTAGAGGTTGCAAGTACTGCCAGCAACCCTCATCTCTAATATGTACTTGGGAGGAAAAGAGACAAAGTTATTGAAATTTAGAACCATAGAGGAAAGGACCTCATGAGCATGGGACCAGGATATCTGAGGAGAGGGGCTTAATGAATCTAGTTCTACTAGAGTTGGACAATTACAAACTGGATTTTCATACAGATAGAGAATGCACTTCTGATGGAGTGAGAAACCTTCAAGGCTAAAGCCTAGGGCTAAAGAGCCTCTTAATGAAAGTTAAAGAGGAGAGAGAAAAAGCTGGCTTAAAACTCAACATTCAAAAAATTAAGATCATGGCATCCGGTCCCATCACTTCATGGCAAATAGATGGGGAAACAATGGAAGCACTGATACACTTTATTTTCTTGGGCTCCAAAATCACTGCAGATGGTGACTGCAGCCATGAAATTAAAAAACGCTTTCTCCTTAAAAGAAAAGCTATGACTAACCTAGACAGCATATTAAAAAGCAGAGACATTACTTTGCTGACAAAGGTCTGTCTAGTCTAAGCTATGGTTTTTCCAGTAGTCATATATGGATGTGAGAGTTGGGCCATAAAGAAAGCTGAGTGCCAAAGAACTGATGCTTTTGAACTGTGGTGTTGGAGAAGACTCTTGAGAGTCCCTTGGACTGCAAGAAGATCAAATCTGTGAATCCTAAAGGAAATCAGTCCTTAATATTCACTGGAAGGACTGATGCTGAAGCTGAAGCTCCAATACTTTGGCCACCTGATGCGAAGGACTGATTCATTGGAAAAGACCCTAATGCCAGGCAAAATTGAAGGGAGGAAGAGCAGAGGATGACAGAGGATGAGATGGCTAGATGGCATCACTGGCTCAATGGACATGAGTTTGAGCAAACTCTGGGAGGTGGTAATGGACAGAGAAGCCTGGGGTGCTTCAGTCCATGGGGTCACAAAAAGTCGGACACAACTGTGCAACTGAACTGAACTGAAAGTCCATAGCACACACAAGCAGACAAGAAGACTGTAGGAATCCCACAGGAAAAGGGAAAACACATTCCCCTTCCTCCAACCTTCCAGTCACCCTCACACACCCCTCTTGGCAGAGATTAAGATAGATCCAGCTAGAGATACAGAAATATGGGTTCAGCCTGAGAATCACAAAGCACAGGGAACAAAGATCAAGAGATAAGTTAATAACTGGTGGAAGAAGCATAATGATAGGCTGGGCTCCCTATGTAATATATCAACTTCTCACCAGCTATTTATTTTACACATGGTAGTATATGTACGTCTATGCTGCTTTCTCCATTCATCCCCTCTCTTCCCCACTGTGTCCATAAGTCTATTCTCTATATCAATGTCTCCATTCCTTCCTTGCAAATATGAGCTAGAGGGGTGGGGTGGGGGGAGGGCAGGGAGGCTCAGGAGAGAAGTGATAAATGTATAATTATGGCTGAATTGCCTTGTTGTATGGCAGAAACCAACACAACATTGTAAAGCAATTTTCCTCCAATTAAAGAATAAATTTAAAAAAATGAGCATTAAATGTTTCATGGTAGACAAGAGGAGACAGATAGGTTGGCCTAATTTGGTTCCTGGTCCCATCACTTAATAACTATGTGATCTTTGGTTCCTTATACTTGCTGGATTAATTTGCCCTAGGTATAAAACAGGAACAGTGTTAATATCTAGGAACTGTTGTGAGAAGTGAATTCAATAATGAGGTTAACTGCTTATCATACAAGCTCAGATGAGTATGTGACAAACGTTAGCTATTACAAATTTTATTTGTATTATATAGCAAGATATATAATGGTATATTCCAACTAAAAATTTCTGATATACACTACAGATTAGTGATTTTCAATGGTTTATGGGTCTTCAATACCTGGGAAGGCTTGTGTTTGTAGTAACATACCTGGAAATTGGGCTTCCCTTGTGGCTCAGTGGTAAACAATCTGCCTGCAATGGAAGAGATACAGGATATGCAGGTTCTTTCCATGAGTTGGGAAGATCCCCTGGAGGAAGGTGTGGCAACCCATTCCAGTATTCTTGCTGGAAAAATTCCATGGACAGAGGAGCCTAGCAGACTACCGTCCATGGGGTCAGAAAGAGTTGGCACAACTGAAGTGACTAAGTATGCATGCACCTGGAAATTAATATGCATATTTCAAGAAGTAAGATTCTGAATGTGTATTTACCATCATTCATTAACTTGTAACCTTCCTATTATGTGCCATGTCCCCGTCATTGTAGAATTTATAGTTTAGTAGATGACAGAGACAGCTGAACAATTACAACAAAGTAGCATAAAGGTCAGGAGAGGGGAAGTATAGCGATATGACAGAGATGGGTAATGAACCTCAATGAAATCTCAGAGGATGTTCTCTCAGGAAGAGAAACCTGAGGCCCGAGTAGGTTAGCTAGGCAAAGTTTGCAGGGAACATGGCACTCCATATACTTTATAAAGTTAAAAATAAAGAACTTAACAAGCAAAAGGTTTCACACCAATGCAAAAGCTAGCATTTGGAACATAATGAGATCTTCAGATTGCACAGTGAAAATGTTTAATCCTGTATCTTGAAAGGTTTAAGACAATGCCATATATTTTATTCAGTCTTTCTAGAGAATTTAGTGCAGTGCTCAGTAAATAAAGCTCAGTATATACCTGTTAGGAAGTACAGTTCTATGGTTTTGTACTGTTATGGCTCAGGGTCTGTCTGGTGAGATTAATACCCACCCTAATAGCTCAGCTGGTAAATCTGCCTGCAATGGAGGAGACCCTGGTTCAGGGTTGGGAAGATCCACTGGAGAAGAGATAGGCTACCCACTCCAGTATTCTTAGGTTTCCCTGGCAGCTCAGCTGGTAAAGAATCCACCTGCAATGCAGGAGATCTGGGTTCGATCCCTGGGTTGGGAAGATCCCGTGGAGAAGGGAAAGGCTCCAGTATTCTAGCCTGGAGAATTCCGTGGACTGTATAGACACGACTGAGTGACTTTCACTTTTACTTTTCCACTGGGGACTTGAATTATTAACTGAGTATCTTGACATACTAGAATAGAATTACAAACTGGGGAAGGAAGTGGATTGTATTCTGTTAATCCATTTAATAATAATCCAGTTTATATCTCTAGTATATATATGCATACATTATTCTTTCAGAATTCTATTGTATATGAAAAAGTGAAAGTGTTAGTTGCTCAGTTGTGTCTGACTCTTTGTGACCGCATGGATTATAGTCTGCCAGTCTCCTCTGTCCACGGAATTCTCCAGGCAAGAATACTGGAATGTGTTGCCTTACCCTTCTCCAGGAGATCTTCCCAACCCAGGGATGGAACCCAGTCTCTTGCATTACAGGCAGATTCTTTACTGTCTGAGCCTTCTATGTATGGATAGCTCTGTACTTCTACACACAACAGTGATACAGTGATGCAACCAAGGCTCTTGCATCACATTTTTTCCCTTCTTGGTCCCTGGTTTTGATTGTACATCCATTGTGTGCCAGAGATCAAAGAACTATTGGTATGAACATCTTGGTGGAGTTATTGTCTCAATGTGAAATGACCCTAGACATCCTGACTTCTTTTTACAGTCGAAACAACACTTTGATTATAAAAGATAATTTTTATTTTTAATTTTCATGTATGATGTTATTTGTTATACAATATCATTAGCCAGAAAACCTAGATCTCTTAGTTCCCTTGCAGATATGCCTTTGCTGCTGCTGCTAAGTTGCTTCAGTCCTGTCCAACTCCTAGTGACCCCATGGACTGCAGCCTACCAGGTTCCTCTGTCCATGGTATTGCCAGGCAAGAGTACTGGAATGGGTTGCCATTGCCTCTCTGATATGCCTTTAATGATCTCTTATTCTCTGAGCTAATAAGTCATACCTTGTGCTAGACCATTAATTCTTTACAAAAGACTTGTGATGTTTATCATCAACTACCTCTAAGAATTCTACAAATGATTAGTGAAACAATAATTTCAAAGCTGTCTAGTATTTCCTGGTGGAAAAGTACCTTGCATGAAATTAGCATTAAATAGAAGAATGCATTCATATACAAATGAGAAATAATGATAATCTTTATATTTTGTGTACTCAAACTTTATTTAGAGTCATCAGACTATTTTTATAATATTCTCTATCAATAGGGAAAGGAAAATGAAATATAAATGTCTCTCTATATATGTGTATGTGTGTTTTGAGGAGAAACTCACTCTAGGGAGAATAATTGGAAAACACAGAGATTCTTGATGCCTTAATTTCAGTAGAGAGTAGACACATGCAAAATGACACTAATTATAGGATACACAGAATAACCATACACTGTTCAATAATCAAATAAGAAAAAAAGACTCAGAAAGGGAAAGTTATTTTTACAAAGTCACACAAATAGATGGCCAAGAGAACATACTTTTCTCCCTTTCAAGATTTAATCAATAAATAATAAGCATGTGCCAAGCAGCTCTTTTGAGAAGTAGGAGTAAAGAACAGTTAGTCAGGAATATACAATTTAGTATGGTTTCCAGCTCTTCATACATTTATATGGTATTTGAAAGTAAAAGAGGAGAGTGAAAAAGTTGGCTTAAAGCTCAACATTCAGAAAACGAAGATCATGGCCTCTGGTCCCACCACTTCATGGGAAATAGATGGAGAAACAGTGGAAACAGTGTCAGACTTTATTTTTTGGGGCTCCAAAATTACTGCAGATGGTGATTGCAGCCATGAAATTAAAAGACGCTTACTCCTTGGAAGAAAAGTTATGACCAACCTAGATAGCATATTCAAAAGCAGAGACATTACTTTGCCGACTAAGGTCCGTCTAGTCAAGGCTATGGTTTTTCCTGTGGTCATGTATGGATGTGAGAGTTGGACTGTGAAGAAGACTGAGCGCCAAAGAACTGATGGTTTTGAACTGTGGTGTTGGAGAAGACTCTTGAGAGTCACTTGGACTGCAAAGAGATCCAACCAGTCCATTCTGAAGGAGATCAGCCCTGGGTGTTCTTTGGAAGGAATGATGCTAAAGCTGAAACTCCAGTACTTTGGCCACCTCATGCGAAGAACTGACTCATTGGAAAAGACTTTGATGCTGGGAGGGATTAGGGGCAGAAGAAGGGGACGACCAAGGATGAGATGGCTGGATGGCATCACTGACTCGATGGACGTGAGTCTGAGTGAATTCCTGGAGTTGGTGATGGACAGGGAGGCCCGGCGTGCTGTGATTCATGGGGTCACAAAGAGTCGGACATGACTGAGCGACTGAACTGAACTGAACGGAAATGTACTGTGTTAAGCAATTTGAAGAAAGGCATGAACCTGGCGGTGGGGGGTGGGGTGGTCTTTGTGATAAAAATACATCACTTTGACACATCCAGAGCGATGTGTTTTATATATATATATATAGATACACATACACACACACGTATTCTTGGACATGATACCACTCTAACGGTAGAAAGTGAAGAGAAACTGAAGAGCCTCTTGATGAGGGTGAAAGAGGAGAATGAAAAAGTTGGCTTAAAACTCAACATTCATAAAACTAAGTTCATGGCATCTGGTCCCATCATTTCATGGCAAATAGACAGGGAAACAGTTAAAGAAGTGACAGATATTATTTTCTTGGGCTCTAAAATCACTGTGGACAGTAATTGCAGCCATAGAATTAAAAGACACTTATCTTTGGAAGAAAAGTAATGACAAACCTAGACAGTGTGTTAAAAGCAGCAATATCACTTTGCAGACAGTCTGTATAGTCAAAGCTATGGTGTTTCCAGTAGTCATGTACAGATGTGAGAGCTGGACCATAAAGAACGCTGAGCACCGAAGAATTAATGCTTTTGGACTGTGGTGCTGGAGAAGACTATTGTAGAGTCCTTTGGACAGCAAGGGGATCAAGCCAGTCAATCCTAAAGGACATAAATTCAGCTTTATACATATGAATAAGGTTTGCCTGGTGGCTCAGCAGTGAAAGAACCTGCCTGCAATGCAGGACGTGCAAGTCTGCACGTTTGTTCCCTCAGTTGAGAAGATCCCCTGGAGAAGGAAACGGCACCCTACCCTGGTACTCTTGCCTGGGAAATTCCATGGATAGAGGAGCCTGGCAGGCTACAGTCCATGGGGTCGTGAAGAGTTGGACATGACATCAACTAAACCACCACCACAACATATGATTAAAATGAACATCAGCACAACTTTGTGCACTACAGTTAAAGATTATTAGTTTTCACATATGAACATTCTCCTATGTCCATTCTTTCAGATGGACTTTAGAATAATTTTCCTGAGTGCTAACACCCTTAAGGATAATATGCATCTGTTGTAATTAGCTACAATTATTATATTGTTAGTATTTCATTTTAACTACAGAATTTAAATCAAGGTTAATTCTAAGATATTTCATAGAAACTTGTAATCACAATTTACAATAATTTTAAAACTTCTATTATCTCTAAAATTACTAGAACTATACAAATGCCTACAATCAGATTGCCTCAGTTTTCTCATCTGTAGTATAAAACAGTAAAATAATCAATTAATTCTGAATCTAGCTGGTGATCAAAATAAAACTGGAGGTACTTCTTTGATGGTCCAATGGTTAAGACTTCACTTTCCAATGAAGTGGGTGCAGCTTGGATCCCTCATCAGCTGAGATCCACATGCCTTGTGGCCAAAAATCCAAAACATAAAACAGAAACAATATTGTAAAAAATTCAATAGAGGCTTTAAAAATGATTCACATCAAAATTAAATCTTTAAAATAATAAAATTGGAATCTTTTTAAGTTTTCTTATTTTTTTATCTAATGTCTTTTTTCTGTTTCAGGACTCTATCCAGCATACATTACATTTAAACATCATATTTCCATAGGCTCCTCTCTTCTATAGTAGTTTCTTAGATTATTTTTCCAAGACCTTTACAGTTTTGAGAAATGCCAAGTATTTTGAATGTCCCTCTATTTGGGGTTACTTCATGATGCTTACTAATGTGTTATTCCTGATTAAACTGAGGTTTTAAGCTTTGAAAATAAGACTGAAGATTTTCTAAAATATACATTTCTGTATTTATTTATAATTGTGTGGATCATACATGAGAATTTTTCAAAACCTCTTCAGGATTCAATCACTGCTTAAATTGTGTCTTCTCTCAGGTGCTATTTGCTCTGTTTAGTAACAATCAGATACCAGTTAAGGATTAAGATCTGAGAATCTATTTTCTTCAGTTTTTGGAAAACTCTTAGCTATATTATTTCTTATTTCTTTTTATAGTTCCTCCTTTCTTTTCTTCTGAAACTCCAGTTACAGGTAAAATTGAGTTAATATATTCTCCCGGTCTCCTGATGTTGGCATGCACGTTATATGTGTATGTTTTTCTCTCCTCCATCCTGAATTTCTCAGAACAATCTTTAGATTTACTAATTTCTCTTCATAAATGTGTAGAATTTATTCCTCACAATGAACTTTCAAGATTTCTTTTCCTTTTTTATGTTCAAACTTTTGTTGAGATATTTTTGCCTTATAAATTGGAAATGAATTTGTAATTTTGATTTTAAAAGCTTTGTCAAGTAATTCCATAAAATTAATATTATAATATAATATAATTAATATAATTTACAAAGAATCCATGCTTGGAGCACTGAGGTTTTCTTAACTTCAGAGTTCTTCCTGGGACTTTAGTATACATTTTATTTTGACTGGAGAAGGACAGCTTTTTCCCCTTGGCCTTTCTTGTCTAAGTTTTCAGGTGCCTATGATTGCCTTCACTTGGCACTCTTGAACCACCAATCCAGAACCAAGTTTGATAACAGCACTTTAAGCTTCTTGCTCTGGGGAGATATTGGTGGTACAAACTTTACGCAACTAGAGTTAGTGAGCAGTTGGATTTGATTCCCAGTTTGGAGTCCACACCCCCTTTAGCTATTGTTTTCTATGTAGCCAGGTTTTTAGCCTTTCATTCAGATTGCATTCACCTGCGTGGGAGTCCTGGCCTCGCCCTTAGTTTCTCTTCCTGAATGGAGTACTGAACTAGTTATCTATTGCTGGATCGCACATTACCCCAAACTCAGCAGACGGCAACAAGACGCACTTACTATCTAACAGTCGGGGCCAGGAATGTGAGGACCGATTACCTAGGTCGTATGAGCAGGGATTCTCAAGGCTACACACCAGGCGTTGGCCAGGTAGCCTTTTGGCTGGGGAAGACTTTGAAGTGCATTCAAAAGCAATTATACTCTAGTTAAAATAATCTAAAGTGAATAAATAGGTAAAATCAGTTTCTTTAGACTGCGTTAAAACAAAGCGGGAGTGTTAGGTTGTTTGCCGAGTTCATTCCCCCGCAGCCATATGACTGAGAACCCTGGCTTCTTGCTGGCTGTTGGCTGGAAGCCACTCTTAGGTCCGTGAAGCTGCCCTCAGCTGTTTGCCACATGGATTTCCTCCATATGGCCGGTTATTTCATCAAGCTTGCGGGCAGGTCTCTCCTCTCAAGAAGGACCTTCAACTTCTTTTAAAAGTTTTCCCCTTATACCCTTAAAGTCATACACACAGAAAATAATCTCCCTTTTGATTAATTCAACATCACCGGATTTGGGACCTTAACTACATTTTAAAAATCCCTTTACCTTTGCCATTTATGGGCTTGCCTTGATACAGAAACCCTCAACTGGTAAAGAACCTGCTTGCAATGCAGGAGACATGGGTTCAATCCCTGGGTTTGAAGATCCTCTGGAGAAGGGAAAGGCTACCCACTCCAGTATTCTGGCCTGGAGAATTCCCTGGACTGTACAGTTCATGGGGTCACAAAGAGTTGGACATGACTGAGCAACTTTCACTTTCACTTTCTTTGCCATATTATAGGGACCAGAAGCAAGTCAAGGTCCCACTCATACACAAAGGGAAAGAGTTACAGACAGCATGATGTCAGGAGGTGAGAATCATGGGTCACCCTGGAGTCTATTTACTACAAGCATCTTCATCTCCCAAACCACCATCGATGTCTAGTCCCAGAAGACACTCTTGGCCCCAGCTTGGCTCCCTGCTTTGCATTTCTGTTCTTTCACTAGCTCAGGGAGATGTTTACCTTGTTGCTTAGTTCCTCTATGTCTATCCAGTATTTTATCCCTTTATATTCTATCAGGTGTAAGTTTTTGTTTGTAACAGAGAGGTTTTGCAAAAGGATACAAAGCCAACTTACCCCATCAGAAATGTCTACATTATCAGGGTTAGGACAGGTTTTTGAAACATTGGTGTGTTTTAATGGTAAAGAAGTATTTAACTAAACGGCTTGGGGAAGATGGTTAAAGAAGAGGATTATTTTTAGTGTGAAAGGATAGTGAATTGGTCAGTACAACTAGGGGCATTTAAAACTTTGCCATCAGATTTGAAAAACAATTTTAAAAGTAGTCTATACCTGCTTTACAGCAACAGCCTCAATTTCTATTTATACTCTGGAAAGATCCCCACAATCTTCATATCTTCACACTATAGAAATAGCACTGTCAATGACTAGGTTTTTCCCTACCTGGCTTTGTAAGGGATACTTCATCAGACAATTTATTACACTATGGTTCTTTATGACACAAAAGTAAGGGAGGCAATGAATGAAAAAAAAGGCAAGAAAAGAGATACTCAGAACAGGATTCCAACCATAAAATAAAATACACACTATAATGTAATGATCTGAACACTAGGGGCAAAGCCCATAGTGTTTCTTGTTTTTCATTGATACAGAAACCCTCTTTCTTTGCAGACCTTGGGAGAGTAACACTTAGGGCTGACACTTATGAACAATAGTTTAATAGTCTTAATAGTTTCACCTGAGAGTTAAAGCCTGACCTGAGAAAGTGACAATTTAAACACCATGATTTTAAGATAATCGTATGAAATAAGGGTCACAAAATATTGCTTATATCAATCTGCCAGGGCAAGTCCCTTATTTCTTTTCTGAAAATAACTGGTTCTTTATGTTAAAAGGCAGAGGATATAGTCCTTAAAAAAATTTTGATTCTGGGGTTTTTTAACCTTCTCAATAAGTGCAAGTTGACTAGGCAGATAAATTAATGTTTACTTCGGGAAGCTCACAGACTATGGTACCAGGGGGATATATTTTAGACATATTCAGAATGGCTGTAAAAATTAAGGCCTGCAAGATGAATGGGGAAGGAAGCTGCTGTGGCACGGGCTTAGCTTTACTGTCATGTAGCACCACCTGATTCTCTCTTAAATCTTGGTTGGTGTAATGGACAGAGACTCAATACAGGGCTCCATAGGACACGACTGAGCGACTTCACTTTCACTTTTCACTTTCATGCATTGGAGAAGGAAATGGCAACCCACTCCAGTATTCTTGCCTGGAGAATCCCAGGGACGGCGGAGGCTGGTTGGCTTCCGTCTATGGGGTCACACAGAGTTGGACACGACTGATGCGACTTCAGCAGCAGCAGCAGCAGCAGCAGCAGCAGCAGCAGCATAGGAATACAGAATAGCAAACCTCCCAGTTCTGAAAGCCAAAAGCCTTAAAAGAGTTAGTCCATCTCCATACATTTTCCACAACTAACTTTAAATGGAGTTTATCATCATGAAGTGTTAGAAATTATTTTAAAAGATTTTAACTGACCGGTATAGACTGGAGAGGGCTTCCCTGGTGGCTCAGTAGGAAAGAACCCACCTGCCAATGCAGGAGCTGTGGGTTCTATCCCTGGGTCAGGTGGATGCCCTGGAGAAGGAAATGGCAACCCACTCCAGTATTCTTGTCTGGGGAATCCTTATGGACAGAGTTCATGGGANTTTAACTGACCGGTATAGACTGGAGAGGGCTTCCCTGGTGGCTCAGTAGGAAAGAACCCACCTGCCAATGCAGGAGCTGTGGGTTCTATCCCTGGGTCAGGTGGATGCCCTGGAGAAGGAAATGGCAACCCACTCCAGTATTCTTGTCTGGGGAATCCTTATGGACAGAGTTCATGGGATCACAAAAGAGTCAGATACAACTGAATGGCTAAAACAACAATAAACATAGATGAGAAAGCAAAGTTTTATGGAAGGCATTTTCTAATCATGAAAATAAGTATTGCTAAAATAAACAATAAATAAGGACGTACAGAATAAGTTACTGACTCTGTGCAACCCCATAGATGGCAGCCCACCAGGTTCCCCCGTTCTTGGGATTCCCTAGGCAAGAACACTGAAGTGGGTTGCCATTGCCTTCTCCAATGATGTCTATCATGGAACCAAAATTACTAAAAGTATCAGCTTTTTTTTTGACTGGCCCTTATATCAGATTTTCCTTAAGACAATTAAAAGATATATATTTTTTATGAGCAGAGAAGTTCCCCTTCACTTCCACAGTTCTAGAATTGTTCCTCCAATCATTCTTTGTTACAATTTGCCCCACAGATCAGCATTTTTTAAAGAAACCTATAATGCATAATAAAACAGAATTAAGATGAAAATTGCATGTATTAAGCTGATAAAAATGAAAAAATGTACATATTTTAAAAATGGGATATGACACTAAGTAGAGTGTATAGTTAAACCTGAAAGCACGAAGCAGATGTGTGCAAGAAAATAGGAGATGATGAGAAAGGAAAAAGGAAAAAGCCAAAAGGAGAAGGTGAAGATTGATAGTGTGCCTGTTTTTATCATATGGACTCTGCATGATCTTCATTCTGTTTGCCCTCAGGTTTAGTGTTTTTACAGCAAGTCAGAGTCCATAGGAAACAGGAATTAAACAAAATAATGGCCACAGTTTTAAAGTGGATACACAGAAAATTAAGCCTCTCTCATCACTAGGTATGTTTGCAGTGTGATTGCCTATTAGCAGCTGTTTTGGGGTAAACGAGATACAGCAAGACAGACTGGGTTTACATGTTTCTTGAATTCCGAGATTTCCCCAAATGGCCAGGCTGCCTTTATGTTCTTCAACATTTTCTCCGACCACGTCTTAAAACTGCACTATGAGATAGTCTGAGTAGGCACAGTGACTCAGGGCATGATCTTTGATTCAGAATTCAATTCCCAGTTTTGTCAGTTTCCCTCTGTGAGCTTGCATGTTTGACTCCCCAACATTCTACTACTCTGCCTTCCACAGGGAAAATGATATTATCTACCTCTAGGATTTTTATGAGGATTACATGAGATCGGTCTTGTTAACTGAGCATTGTGCCTGAAATTACACTTTAGAAACTCAAGTAGAAACCATAAGAATCATTAGTATTATTAATATTATGGAGTGCAGGATCAAATTAAGCCTAAAGAGTTTTTATGTACCTTCAGACTCTCTGAATTCCTCAGAGCTCTAAAATAGATGATCACATTTCTTAGGAACTCAGCAGAGCTCAAACATCTAATTTGTAAAGTCAGTGATATTTTCACTCATATGATACCCCACTGTGATATATTCAGATATTTGGGACAATTAGCAAGGGAGTGTTGCAATGTACAGCCATCATATTTCTCCCCATGATTAAAGTTATTCCCATTCTTTTATAGTCTACATTATATCATCTACATTACAAGGACAAATAATTTAAAACTGTACCATTCATAACTGATTAAATTTCCATAGTTCATGGTTAATGATCACCAGGCTAAGCTAACATCATCCTTCATAAGTTTTTTTTTTAATCTCCCAATAAAATCATATGGACCCAACTGGCTGAAGAATCATGAACATTAAAAAAAAAAAATTAACAACTGAGTATACTGATATACTTTGTCTACTGAAATAATGGGGGAATTTTAATAACATACTTCAGGGTGGCTGGAACTTCCTTACTACAGATGAGCTATTCAACATTCTATAAACTAAAGCTAATGAGCAGAATTTCATGTGAATCTGGATGGGAACTTGGTAAATGGATTAAATATGAAAAATATGCATTCATCCTTCAAGAGAAGTAGCAAATGCTTTCATCATTTACTTTATCCAGCCATTTAGTCAATAATATTAAGTGTTAAATTCTGGTAGATCCTTAAAAAGGAGAGAAAGAGACTCACTGATCTTTTTGAATAATTTCAAGCTCCAAAAATGCAATTCAAGTATGTATACAACGACTGGCTTAACATATTTTAAGTTATGGGATGTCTTTTGTGTGCAGAGATGTGAGAAAATAATCATTATATAAAGTGTTGTAGGCAATAAAGAAACAATAAACATGGATATATCCCCACATACTAGAACAACACATTTTCTTTCCCAAAGTCTGACAAAAATATTACTTGATGGTCAGTTTACATGACTTTATTAAGCAAAAGATTGTGACACTAATTCTTAAAAATCTTTCATAAAATTGAGTATTTTTGCTTAATTTCTAGTACTTTTGTTAACCAAGAATTTACAAATGCATTATCCAAAAAGTAGCTTGCAACTGCTTGAATGATTACTTAAAGCTTGACAGTTGAGAGAGGGGAACTTTTAAAGTAAACGCTTAAATGCTCTTATGTCAGATTGTTATCCGTGTTTACATTTTAGGTTTTTCTAACGAAATTAAATGGAAAATGATTATAGAGGTCAGTGATCTCCTTTGGTCAGGTACAAAGACTGAGAAAATATCCCCTGTATTTTCACAATATTCCAAATTTCTAATCTGCAAAGAAGGTAAACACATTCTTTTTTGAAATCCACGTTTAGAAGTCTATCAGTGAACTTTGGACTCTAGTACTTGAACATAGAAACATAAATAAAATGCTAATAGCAATGTATGTTAGTTCCACCCCCCCCTCCTTTTAATGTTAAGTAATACTATGCACAATAAAACATAGTTTCCGTTTTCTTTTCTAAGGGCACAAAATCCCAGCCTATCTCTGAAATTCTGTTTGGAGCAAGCAAAGAACGGCTTGACTTGGCATTTTTAAAAAATTCTCGTGTTTGGTGTTTAAACGTATAACGTATGTACAGCGGCAGCATCTTAGCTTCTGCAGCTTACACCCCACATGATTTTTAGCTTTTCTGAAAGCTATGTCATTATATACACATCGAATACATAGCCAATCATGCTCAGAAGAAAAGCGAACAACTATTAGACTTTTCCTGGTTCCCGGGAGGACAGCACTCTAAGATCAGACTCTTAAAGGTACTTGGCCTCTGACTGGGGAAGAGGGGAGGGAAGGTGAGGTACCACAGCAGGCCTGGGTATGCAAAGCTGCTTCCTGGTTTTCTTGCCTGGACGCCAACTTGGCGAAGATCTGCTGCTGGCAAACACAGATCAGTCAGGATAAAGTCGCCACAGACTAAACCAAGCAAAGCATAAATGGCTCTTTTCAGCACGAGTCTCTGAGGAGGGATGTTCCTGAGCCCAGCAACCCCATTTCCTTCCTCCCAGATTCCCAACTCGCCTTTCTAAACCCTTTCTGACTTACAAGGCAGGTGGCTGATCACCTAAGCACCGCCCCCCCCCACCCCGCCTTCCCTTCACTTATCTCCTTCACCTCCCAGCCCAAGTTCAACTTTTTCGTGCGTTCGGAAAGAAGGAGGCAGACTAGCAGGCTGGGAAGTTAGGGCAGGCGCGCTCCCACCACACCACGCAGATTCGAGCGGCGCTGGTGTGACGGAAAAAGGCGGGCACGGGGACCAGTCGGGAGGTGGCAATGAGGGCACCGGGCACGCCTCGCAGGGGGCCGGGGGCGGGGCCACGTGCCAGTCCCAGGGTTCCCAGCTCCAGCACCCGAAGCCTCGCGCGCCCAGCCCGCCCGCCGCCCGCCGCGCCCGCGAGCATCCCGGTCCTAGGCCTCTGCGCTTCGCTCAGCCCGAGAGCGCGCGGCGCGAAGGCGCGTCGCCATCCATGCCCCGGCCGCGCGAGCAGGAGGCGCTCGCAGCCCCAGGCGTGTAATGCGAGGCTGAGCGCGTGGCGGCCCGCGTCGTGCCCTGCGGAGCCAGGCGCGGGAGGTGAGGGGCGCACTCCAGCTCAGCTCGCAGCGCGCGGGGCGGGGCGCGGCGCGGCTGCTGGGTTGGCCCGGCCGCTTGCGGGCAGCCGCGGAGGAGCAGGCGCGCTGCGGCCCCGAGGGAGGGCACGGTTAAAGCTTTGCCATCAATTCCGAGTCCAGAAAGTCCGTCCTAAGCTAACACGCTAACTCTGCAGCCTCCCTCAGGACCCCAAGCCACCGAAGGCGGCGACACCTGATCCAGGGACCCAAACACGGGTCCCTTCTGTCCCCGGATACAATTACGCGGCGGAGACACACTCAGACTCACGCGCAGCAGCCAAGAGCCGAGGTAAGCGTAGGGACCACGCGGTTCGAGCGGGCGGAAGGGGGCCGGGTAGGCAAGAGAGGGGCGCTGTTTGATCCCAGAGGTGAGTGCTGGGCGAATGACTGCGATCCCGGGGTGGGGGTTAAGGATCCGAAAGTGCAGTTGCGGTTGGGCTGAGGGAGTTAAGGGTTGGGGGTGGGTGGGAAGGAAGACCGTGAGCTGAGGCGGAGGGGTGTGAAGATCTTTCCAAGCTGCCCCAGTCACGCCTGTGCGCCCTTCCTTCCCATATGGCTCTCGATTGAGTCGCTTCGCGCGTGCAGGCTGAGAGGGCATAACGCGGCGCGGATCTGGCCAAGGACTTTGCACTTGACCCTGGAGGGATGGGCACCGCGGAACCCCGCTGCCAGGGATGGGGGCCCCAGGAGGTGCTTCTTCGGAAACTCTCCAACTCTCCTCCACTTCGTTCTCTCCTTGAGGGGGAGCTAGACCTGGGTGCGTTGGGGGTAGGGCGTGGCTGGGGACGCCGACACGGGGACCTTTCAGTGCAGCTAGTTAACTAGTCGCAAGCCTGTGCGACCCTGGGGAATGCACAGTAGTGGCAGGGTCTCCGCGCGGATGCGGGGACCATGTGGCGTGCCCTTGCTCTAGGGAAGCCTGTGCGGGTGAGAGAGGAGTCGAGAGAATGGACGCGCTGCAGGAAGTAGGGCGCCTTCCATGGACCGGAGGAGCGGTGAGGGGGCCTGGGATATGCGGTTCGGAGTTGTACCGGGCAAACCGCGTAGAGGGGCGCAAGATTAAGCCGTGCGACCCGGCAGAAGGACGGTCACGGGTGGCGAGGGGTTTATTCAGTCTCTGTGTGTAAATTCACTGCTTTAATTGAGGGTTTATGAAGTTGAGTACCGGAACGTGCCACTCTGCAGCACTTCCTTAAGAAAGAACCACCTCTGTACCTGTACCGCTGGTTCCCATCACCGTAAAGCAACTCTGGGGGCGAGGAGGGAAGAAAGTGAGAGAACTTCTGAAAGTCTGCAGACTAACTCAGTCGGCTGGGTTGTGTTAACTAGTCATCCTCAAGGGGAAGAGGGCGTATCACAAGAGTGAGGAGTGGGGAGCATTTTCATTTTCAACTAGGCATGACCCAAGAATCACCTCTATTATGAATCAGTGTTAGTGATAGAGGCAGCCTTTTATTTCAGGTGGCTTCTATCCAGAAAAGGTAGAAAAAACGCTACTCTAAACCTTCGGTTTCCCTCAGGCTGTCATCTTGTATAATGAGTTTTTCAAGATTAATGACATGAAGATGTGGTAGTTTGGCTAGCTGCCAAGAGTGCTGTTGTTTCTATATCTGATAATTTCGTGTTCAAAGAAAAACGTCTCCACTCAGAATTGGTGTAATTGGTGTGCTTTATTTCCACTTATTCCCAGGAAAAAAAAAAACAAAAAAACAACACTTGAAGAAAGGAGGGAAAGTGCTGTTTAAATGGTATTTTAATAGTATTAGAAGTAATCGTATTTTATTCCCTGGAGATTTTTAAATTAATTGTAGACTCATGCACATCAATATTGTATAGTGAGGGAATCCGCACTTTGCATTGATTGAATCTGATCATAAATCAGTCTGTGTTTTCTTCTGTCTCAGAGAAACAGTGGTCTGGTTTTCTCCTGTAGAAACTTATGTCCAGGCAGTTTGAGGTTTGCTTTTGGAATGTCTCTGTTCAACTATTCTAGATAATTCCTGAAAAAAACACTAGAGTATTATTTGTTTTGCTTATGTTTTGTGATTTACTGCTATAGGAGTGTTTAAAAACTACAATGAAGCATAATGCCCTGACATTTAATAATAGCCTGATAATATATAAGTAGCTTGGGTGTAATTGAGTAAAAACTGTACTTGTGACTTTCTCTTGATGATACTACTATAGAGATCAAACTGTTATATCTAAACTTTCCAG
Organism: Oreotragus oreotragus; assembly: GCA_006410675.1. NCBI lineage: Eukaryota > Metazoa > Chordata > Mammalia > Artiodactyla > Bovidae > Oreotragus > Oreotragus oreotragus. The sequence continues at coordinate 41,713 of SJYX01006554.1, read as the reverse complement.
AGCTTTATGCTTATGGTGTTAATGCCTGGTGCACATATTAGAATAAGTAAACCAATGCAGTAAATAAAAATACTTATAATTTGTCTTTTGTAAAGTCTTTTTTTGTATGTAAAGAGTTTGATAGTTCCCATTTAATTTAAATTACTTAAAACATTTCATGGTATCTTATAAATAACCATCAGCTTAATTACTATGTAAATATTGATGGCCAAGGAACAAAACCACACTCTCAATTCTTAGACTCCTTTTCAAGGTTATTATGTACCTGTTTATCAGATAATATTGACTTGATGCTGTTTAATTCACATTAAGTTTCCAAAGTACACCGAGAATAAGACACTTTGGATTGTTTTTGCAATATGTAATGAAACTGCATTTATTTGACACCATCTGGGTTGTTGCTTATTTACATAAGCACATTTTCTAAATAGCTGACCACTTACACCATTCATTACTGAAACTTTAAAAGTTTATCTATTAAAACAAGCAGTGTCTAAATGTTCCCCTCTTAGTTGGTCCCCAGGATGTAAGCTAAATTTTTGGTTAGATTGTCTTTATGAACATGAATCCATAAAGAATTGAATAGTGCTATTTCTTGAGGTGTATAGAGCTGTTTTTGTTTATGGTAAATGGTCTCAGCCTGCCCAGTTGAAATACTAGAATGGAGACATAAGTACTATTCTCTTCCTCTCTCTCTCTCTCTCTTTTTTTAATTTGTGGTTTTTCTGTGTCCTCTTTCTGTTATCAGCTATCACTTTCTACTGCTGTCAGACTGTAAGCGGGCCCTGCTGCTTTATCTGTTGTCTTTTTTTTGGCTTCTGAGATGATGTGGGCTATTGCTCTAGGATAAAGCCGGTGCAATCTGTGACAGATACATGCTGTTCTCATCCTTTGTTTCTGGGCTATATAGTGAGCTCGGTTGCTGAGGTTGCTAGACGGGTAGCTTCTATATAAGTGGTTTTAAAGTGTTTTATTTTTTTTTAATAGAAAATTTGTATGTGAGATCTTTAGAAGGGTGTCTTAATTTCAGACAGTCTTCTGGAAGATCTTTGCTTTTCTGAGAAATTGAAGCAACCTTTTAGTAAAAGAGTTTACTTTTCTGATGGTAGCCAGGTTATCTTTGTGTAAGGATACATATATGATGATATTTTACATCTTACTTCCTACCACTGAAATTGACTAGCTGTTCACAATGTTGACAATATTTCTCTTCTCTGAAAGCCATGAAGAGTGTGATTTGATAATCCTGGTTCCCATACTTGAAGCTAGGTGAATCATTTCAATACTGTTTTGCATACCCATGTACGGAGGGGCTACATAATCAAATGAATTTGAATAAAGTTGTTTTAGTTAGTCTTGAAAACAGTGGTAATCATATCTTCCTAATCTAAAGCATTTTACAATAAATACTTATTACTTTCAATAAATGCTTATTAAATACATACTATGCATTGGGCACTGTGGTCTTGTATACTGGGGATATGCAGACATAAAGACCATGGGAGGACTCTGGATTTAAGAGGATTAGATAGACAGAAAAACAAGTTAGTTTCAATATAGTTTTAGTATAGTGCTGTATGTTCTGAGAGTGCTGTGATAGAGATACCCAGGGCTCCCTAAATAGGCATTTGGACGTGGCCAGTTCTACATGGGTAGCACACTAGAGAGGCTTCATAGGGAACGTAACAGTAGAGGTTAACCAGACAAGGTAATCAGAAGGTAACTAGTTAAGGGCAAGATCATGGAGGACTGTTTGTCATCCTAAGATGCATAGACCATTTTCTCTTCAGTGTTGTTTTAAACTAAAGAATGATGAGAAGACAGCTGTCACAGCTGTCTAGCAGGATTGATCTGAGTTGGGAGACAGGGATAACAAGTCAGAAGGTATTGAGGTGATCTTGTTAAGAGAAATTGAGGACTTTATACCAATATGGTAGCAGTGAGATGAAGAAAAGGGCTTGGTCACACAGATGTTAAGGTGGTAGAATCTCTTGGATTAGGTGACTGGTTAGATGGTGGGTGGTATGGGAGGACAGGATAGGGACTTTAAAGGAGAAGACCAAGGATGGTTGAGTTCAGTTTTGGAAATGTAGAATAAGAAGTGCTTATAGAAAATCCAGCTGGAAATTAATGTCCAGTGGGTCATTGCACAGAAGTTCTGAGCTGAGAGGTCTGGGCTGCATTTGTTGTTGTTCAGTCCCTCAGCCATGTCTGACTCTTTGCGATCCCATGTTCTGCAGCACACCAGGCTTCCCTGTCCTTCACCATCTGGAATTTGCTCAAACTCATGTCCATTGAGTCGGTGATGCCATGCAACCATCTCATCCTTTGTCGTCCCCTTCTCCTCCAGCTTTCAATCTTTCCCAGCATCAGGGTCTTTTCTAATGAGTCAGCTCTTCATATCAGGTGGCCAAAGTATTGGAGCTTCAGCTTCAGCATAAGTCCTTCTAGTGAATATTCAGGATTGATTTCCTTTAGGATTGACTGGTTTGATCTCCTTGCAGTCCAAGGGACTCTCAAGAGTCTTCTCTTGAGATAGGTAGGTACGTAAATGGGTGGATGAATGGGTGGACTCCTTTAGCCATTTTCAACATATAGGTTGTTGCCAAAAAAAGGAAGTCAGTGGATCTTCTAGGGCAGGTTCACAGAGTAAGAGGGAATTAGAGGCCTGGGGATATCCTAAAATCTAAGAGTTGGTAAAGATATAGGGAGTAAGGCAATGGCAACCCACTCTGGTACTCTAGCCTGGAAAATCCCATGGACGGAGGAGCCTGGTAGGCTGTAGTCCATGGGGTCGAAAAGAGTCAGACACGACTGAGCAACTTCACTTTTCACTTTTCATTTTCATGCACTGGAGAAGGAAATGGCAACCCACTCCAGTGTTCTTGCCTTGAGAATCCCAGAAACGGGGGAGCCTGGTGGGCTGCCGTCTATGGGATCCCACAGAATCGGGCACGACTGAAGTGACTTAGTAGCAGCAGCAGCAGCAAAGAAGGAGAAGGTAAAATGCAAGTTGGGAGGAAAATTAAGGGAGAGTTGTTGTTAGCAACTGAAGGAAGGAAGAATTTCAAGATATGAGAAGCTGAGTACTAAGATGGGGCGGGGTGTCGTATAAGACAGTCCTGGTTCTGCCCCTGACTATGTCTGTGACCTTGAATTCAGAGCTTAGTTCCCTTTCCTCATTTACATAATGAAGATCAAAGTGTGACTTCCCAGGGCTATTGTGAGGATCAAATGAGGTAAACCAAGCTCAGTGACTGGAAGATTACTGGTTTGTGTTCAATAAGTGCTAGCTGATTTTATGGAAAGCTCAGTCATGTTGGACTCTTTGTGATCCCATGGACTGTGGCCCGCCAGTTTCCTTTGTCCCTGAAATTTTCCAAGCAAGAATACTCGAGTGGGCTGCCGGTGTTCCCTTCTCCAGGGAATCTTCCTGACCCGGGAATCGAACTCAGGTCTCCCGCATTGCAGGCAGGTTGTTTACTGTCTGAGCCAGCAGGAAAGCCCTTTATGGAAGCAGAACTTGGATTTGGTGATTGAGTGGTCTGTAGATACTGTTGCTTTTAGCAGCACTCCTTTTCAGGGTTTAGGGAGGTTGATTAAAAGATCTATTTAAAAGGGGCTTCCCTGGTGGCTCAGATGGTAAAGAATCTGCCTGCAATGCCAGAAATCAGGGTTCAATTCCTGGGTTGGGAGATCTGCTGGAGAAGGGCATGGCAACCCAGTCCAGTATTCTTGCCTGGAGAATCCCATGGACAGAGGAGCCTGGGGGGCCACGGTCCTGGCCTCACAAAGTCAGACAGGGCTGAGTGAATACTCTTTCACTTTAAGATAGAAACTTTATTATATTTATAACCTTTGGGGAAGAAGCCAGTACAGTAGGGGCAATTGAAATTTTTGAAGGGAGAAGAGAGAACTTTGGAACCTGTTCCTGAAAGGGTGTGGGTGGGGTTGGGTCAGGAGCTCTGGAGAGGAGTTAGCATCCTCAGGGAAGGCCATGCTCCTATCAGCCTGGAGGGTCCATAGCAACTTTGCTGCTTTTTAAAAGCCTCTGGTAATCAAATTATAAACATTTTTAACATTTTATTTAAAGTTTCTTGATATTTAAATGAATTTAAGTGAGTTCTAATTTCTCAGGTAATCCACTATGGCCAAAGATTATTCATTATAAGAGACTCTGAAACCAAAAACAAAAAAAAAGATAGGTGATATTAAAGCAACAAAATATAATTTAATGTTTGATTCAGATGGCACTTCCATGTCAAATGGTGTCTTAAAAATCAACATTGTAGAAAGCAAGTATTAACATGTGGAGTAGAGGAGGGACTGATTCGTAGGTTTCTTAAAAAATTGAGCTGACTATAGTAATATTTTAAAATATCTCCTTTTTTCCTTAGGATTTTCTCTATTTGGATGAAATAGTGCTCTATATTAGAAACATCTGAAATTAGGTTTCTATTTTAATATGTATATGGAATTTTTTGCCATGTATTTAGTGGGTATTTTGAAAAAAAATTTACATATATGAACTTATGAACTGGTTTGGGAGCCAATTAACAATAACATAGTATATACTGTTTACCAAGTGGTTGTTAGGCATATTGGTGGTTAATTATTATTATTTTTAGTTCAAATTAAGAAGTCTGTTTCAAAACATACTTATCAATATTTATTCCTTATCATTTGTTTATATAGCATGAAGAACAGTACATAGTTTTTGGGACACCCAATAAATATTTTTGGAGTAAAATGAAATTGAATGTTCAGTATTTTTAAGATGAACATTTTTAAGTATTTTTAAGATGAAGTATTTTTAAGTCCATTATATATGGAGAAGGCAATGGCACCCCACTCCGGTACTCTTGCCTGGAAAATCCCATGGACAGAGGAGCCTGGTGGTCTGCAGTTCATGGGGTCGCTAAGAGTCGGGCATGACTGAGCGACTGCACTTTCACTTTTCACTTTCATGCATTGGAGAAGGCGGTGGCCACCCATCCCAGTGTTCTTGCCTGGAGAATCCCAGGGATGGTGGAGCCTGGTGGGCTGCCGTCTATGGGTCGCACAGAGTCAGACACGACTAAAGTGACTTAGCAGCAGCAGCATTTATGTTCCTAATGATGTGACTATTATTATGAACCCCTCAACACAGATATGAAGCTAAGAGTTGGAGAGATTAGATACGTCGCTTAAGTGTGGAGATGGGGTTCAAATTTAGGTGCCAGATTCCTTTGTACCACATCCTGTATTGCTTCAGCAGCTGTGAAATTGGGAAGGGGGAGTGGTTTGAATAGGAAAACAGGAAGTGTGCTCAGAATGACTTCCTAGGTAAAAGGTCTTCTGAGGAACATCCTACTGTAAGCTCCTTCTCGTAGCAACAAAGAGGTTAAAGGGCATACGCTGGATCCCGAGAAACTAACATTTAAGGGGACTATAGAGGAAGATAAGCCAATAAGGAAGGTGCAAAAAGAAGTCAGTTTTTCTACCATCACTTAGGACAGGGTGGTATGGTCATTCAGGAGAGTGTGGTGTGTGGTTGCCCAGCAGAGGATGAGCTAACGTCATCCAGAAGAGGATGGCATGTGGCCATCTGGAACAGAATGCTATGTGGTCATCCAGGAGAGAGGAGGCATCAGAGTGGAATGATGCAAAACTCTCAGGTTAGGTGACATCTCATCCTCTAAGAGAGGAGAGGAAGAAGGGAAGATAGGAGGAAAGGCAGAGACATTAGAAAGTGTAGAGAAGGTAATGTTAAGGAAGGTTATGCCAGGCCTGTGTATTCTAATAGGGCTTCCCTGGTGGCTCAGTAGAGAATCTGCCCACAATGTGGGAACCGTGGGCTCATCTGGGTTGGAAAGATCCCCTGGAGAAGGGAGTGGCTACCCACTCCAGTGTTCTTGCTGGAGAATCCCACGGACAGAGGAGCCTGTGGGCTACTGTCCATGGGGCTGCAAAGAGTTGAACAGGATTGAGTGAGTAACACTTTGATACATTATTACAGAAGTCGAATGTTCCTTTGGTTTTGCTGGCTTGATTCCTGCCTTCCTTCCCAAAGCATCCTGTTACTAGTTCCTGTCATGTTGTGCATGAGCAGGGTCACCTCAACCACAGGGTAACCTGCTGCCAAAATCATGGTGCCTTGTCGGGGAGAGGCCACTGGTGACTGTGGTTGCAGCGCTGCTAGGACTCACTTGGCCCTGTTGGGTGGTTTCTCATTCCCTGAGGATGTTCTTCAAACTTTCTTGGAAACTAAAATGGGTTGATGTCACCTTTTGTCTTGGATAGAACTCCTTTCTATCCAAGTTTGGGTTCAAGTGTTTTCTGGTTGCATCCTGCCAGTGGAACATCCAGGGACAGGTGGCATGTGGATATTCAGCCGACCTCTCTTTTACCCGAGAACCTGGGCAGAAGGCAACTCTGAATGCTAAGGTAGTCAAGGGTTGGCAAACTCGTGGTAAACACTGTCTAAGACCAGACTCCTGTGAGGTACTTGAGACCTGTGCTTCATGAGCACTCCCCTCCCAGGAAGGTCTTCCTTGCTCTTCAGTGCTCTGATGCCTAACGGAACCCTCTTGCTTCATCTGCTTGACTGTTAATTGAATATTTTGTGCTTTGTAAAGATGTGGAACACATAAGTCTGTGTAGTAGGATCTTACTCATTTTTTTTTAACCAGATTTATCTCTCTTGCCTCCAGTAATTTAGGTTGTTATTGACTTTGTCTCTCCAGGGAAGGGGTCTCATAGGTGCATCCCCTTGGCTAAAATGTGTCTTTCATAATTACAACATGATTCTTCAAGTTTTAAAATTAGTGAACAAAGCTTATCTTTCTGCAGCTAGAGAGATACCCATAAAACAACTGTCCTGGAGAAATTCCATTTAAATTAGAAGCAAATGATAAAATATAAGATGTTTTCCTGGGAGCCATCTTTTAATGGAAGTGGAAAAAGATTATGGTAGTGGCTTGCTGCTGCTGCTGCTAAGTCGCTTAAGTTGTGTCTGACCCTGTGCGAACCCATAGACGGCAGCCCACCAGGCCCCCTGTCCCTGGGATTCTCCAGGCAAGAACACTGGAGTGGGTTGTGAGGTCTGGGCTGCATTTGTTGTTGTTCAGTCCCTCAGCCATGTCTGACTCTTTGCGATCCCATGTTCTGCAGCACACCAGGCTTCCCTGTCCTTCACCATCTGGAATTTGCTCAAACTCATGTCCATTGAGTCGGTGATGCCATGCAACCATCTCATCCTTTGTCGTCCCCTTCTCCTCCAGCTTTCAATCTTTCCCAGCATCAGGGTCTTTTCTAATGAGTCAGCTCTTCATATCAGGTGGCCAAAGTATTGGAGCTTCAGCTTCAGCATAAGTCCTTCTAGTGAATATTCAGGATTGATTTCCTTTAGGATTGACTGGTTTGATCTCCTTGCAGTCCAAGGGACTCTCAAGAGTCTTCTCTTGAGATAGGTAGGTACGTAAATGGGTGGATGAATGGGTGGACTCCTTTAGCCATTTTCAACATATAGGTTGTTGCCAAAAAAAGGAAGTCAGTGGATCTTCTAGGGCAGGTTCACAGAGTAAGAGGGAATTAGAGGCCTGGGGATATCCTAAAATCTAAGAGTTGGTAAAGATATAGGGAGTAAGGCAATGGCAACCCACTCTGGTACTCTAGCCTGGAAAATCCCATGGACGGAGGAGCCTGGTAGGCTGTAGTCCATGGGGTCGAAAAGAGTCAGACACGACTGAGCAACTTCACTTTTCACTTTTCATTTTCATGCACTGGAGAAGGAAATGGCAACCCACTCCAGTGTTCTTGCCTTGAGAATCCCAGAGACGGGGGAGCCTGGTGGGCTGCCGTCTATGGGATCCCACAGAATCGGGCACGACTGAAGTGACTTAGTAGCAGCAGCAGCAGCAAAGAAGGAGAAGGTAAAATGCAAGTTGGGAGGAAAATTAAGGGAGAGTTGTTTTTAGCAACTGAAGGAAGGAAGAATTTCAAGATATGAGAAGCTGAGTACTAAGATGGGGCGGGGTGTCGTATAAGACAGTCCTGGTTCTGCCCCTGACTATGTCTGTGACCTTGAATTCAGAGCTTAGTTCCCTTTCCTCATTTACATAATGAAGATCAAAGTGTGACTTCCCAGGGCTATTGTGAGGATCAAATGAGGTAAACCAAGCTCAGTGACTGGAAGATTACTGGTTTGTGTTCAATAAGTGCTAGCTGATTTTATGGAAAGCTCAGTCATGTTGGACTCTTTGTGATCCCATGGACTGTGGCCCGCCAGTTTCCTTTGTCCCTGAAATTTTCCAAGCAAGAATACTCGAGTGGGCTGCCGGTGTTCCCTTCTCCAGGGAATCTTCCTGACCCGGGAATCGAACTCAGGTCTCCCGCATTGCAGGCAGGTTGTTTACTGTCTGAGCCAGCAGGAAAGCCCTTTATGGAAGCAGAACTTGGATTTGGTGATTGAGTGGTCTGTAGATACTGTTGCTTTTAGCAGCACTCCTTTTCAGGGTTTAGGGAGGTTGATTAAAAGATCTATTTAAAAGGGGCTTCCCTGGTGGCTCAGATGGTAAAGAATCTGCCTGCAATGCCAGAAATCAGGGTTCAATTCCTGGGTTGGGAGATCTGCTGGAGAAGGGCATGGCAACCCAGTCCAGTATTCTTGCCTGGAGAATCCCATGGACAGAGGAGGCTGGGGGGCCACGGTCCTGGCCTCACAAAGTCAGACAGGGCTGAGTGAATACTCTTTCACTTTAAGATAGAAACTTTATTATATTTATAACCTTTGGGGAAGAAGCCAGTACAGTAGGGGCAATTGAAATTTTTGAAGGGAGAAGAGAGAACTTTGGAACCTGTTCCTGAAAGGGTGTGGGTGGGGTTGGGTCAGGAGCTCTGGAGAGGAGTTAGCATCCTCAGGGAAGGCCATGCTCCTATCAGCCTGGAGGGTCCATAGCAACTTTGCTGCTTTTTAAAAGCCTCTGGTAATCAAATTATAAACATTTTTAACATTTCATTTAAAGTTTCTTGATATTTAAATGAATTTAAGTGAGTTCTAATTTCTCAGGTAATCCACTATGGCCAAAGATTATTCATTATAAGAGACTCTGAAACCAAAAACAAAAAAAAAGATAGGTGATATTAAAGCAACAAAATATAATTTAATGTTTGATTCAGATGGCACTTCCATGTCAAATGGTGTCTTAAAAATCAACATTGTAGAAAGCAAGTATTAACATGTGGAGTAGAGGAGGGACTGATTCGTAGGTTTCTTAAAAAATTGAGCTGACTATAGTAATATTTTAAAATATCTCCTTTTTTCCTTAGGATTTTCTCTATTTGGATGAAATAGTGCTCTATATTAGAAACATCTGAAATTAGGTTTCTATTTTAATATGTATATGGAATTTTTTGCCATGTATTTAGTGGGTATTTTGAAAAAAAATTTACATATATGAACTTATGAACTGGTTTGGGAGCCAATTAACAATAACATAGTATATACTGTTTACCAAGTGGTTGTTAGGCATATTGGTGGTTAATTATTATTATTTTTAGTTCAAATTAAGAAGTCTGTTTCAAAACATACTTATCAATATTTATTCCTTATCATTTGTTTATATAGCATGAAGAATAGTACATAGTTTTTGGGGCACCCAATAAATGTTTTTTGAGTAAAATGAAATTGAATGTTCAGTATTTTTAAGATGAACCATTATGTATGTAGTTTTTAACCTGTGATGACCTTCTTTTCCTGAAATTCTTTACCTACATTTTTGTTCTCGGGATCTCTGTGTTTTGGAGTTGAGTTTTGGTCTATTGTGCTAACTCCCTCTCAGTGTATGGTCCCACCCTTGCAAACCGCAGTGGCCTGTGCAGGTGATTTTCAAAGACTTCTGAAAGTTCCATATTGTGTGTTCACAAACTCAGCTTGGGACTCTATACTGTCCCATTCAGGACTCCCTTACAGAGATGACAGATGCCACATTGAAACTGACTTAGACATGAGGTCAGCGTTTAGGGGTTCAGAGCCCAGATGAAAACGGAACTTCTGGGTTTGTGGATGGCAGGGTGTATAGGACAGCCGGGTCAGCTCAGTCCCTGCCTATAAGTAGAAAAACATTTGGACTAGGTGGAAAGAACATGTAGTTAGGAACCTTTCACAGATACTGTGTGTTTTGCTAATAACTCTCTTCTGTTTGTCTGAATTTTTAATAATGGAAACGATCACTATATTGGAGGTATTATTTCCCTTGACTTGACTGAGATAACAGAAATGCACCTAGAGGCATTCTCTTTCACTAAATAAATTTATATTGTAACTGCTTTGGTAGGTATTTGCCTCATTTGAGAATATTATGAATATAAACATACGTGTAAAATCACTTCACACTTTTCAGTTAGATTTTAAAGAAATTTAATACTTGAAACATTTTCGAGACACCAAGTCATACTTTTTTAGCTGTATATTGGCCATAACTTGCTTTAATAATAACCATGGGGCTGATTTCACTCCACGTGAGATGTTTTAGCTTAAACAAAATGTTCTCGTGGATTAAAAAAAAAATTTAAGCAATAGAATCAAGTGTGCAGACATGCCTTGATTTTTGTAATATGTTCCTGAAAAGTTATATAAAATTTAGTTTTTATAATTTGAATCATATTTGTAGAATTTAAAATAATTTCAAAACACTTGAAAGAAAGGCAAATTTTAAACTCTTAAAATATAGGTGATGGGTATACAGATTTTTTATATTAATTTTATACCTTTCCATATGTTTGAAATAGTTGACAGTCCAAAAAAATATGGACAATGATTTTAGAGCATATCATGTTTAAAATGTACCCATTTAAAACAATCTCAGATTCCCTGATGGTTCAGTGGTAAAGAATCTGCCTGCCAGTGAGGGAGATGCAGGATTTGTGAGTTCGATCCCTGGGTTGGGAAGATCCCCTGAAATAGGAAATACAATCCACTCCAGTATTCTTGCCGTGAAAATCCCATGGAGAAAGGAGCCTGGTAGGTTACAGTCTGTGGGGTTGCAAAGAGTTGGACACAACTGAGCGACTAACACACACACACACACCAAGCAATCTCAAAGTACATCTCTCTCTAAAAAAAAAATCTCATTCTTATTAATCTGTTTTGCAAACTCAAACTTTCCTAATGAACTTAAGTGAACACACACAACAGCATCAAACCGCAAAGACACCTCTGTACCACACTGTAAACAATATAGTCATATCCACCGTCGTAAACTTGTCAGATAAAGGCTTAATCTGATTCTCAATCGTAGCCACATTGTAATAATCCCTTATTCAGAAGGGAATGCATAGACAGGAGTTATTATTATTTTTTTTAACTAGTGATAGAGTGAGCCCTTAGGTGATGTTGCCCTCCTGCATTGAGACAGCTGCCCTGAGACCGGGTGGGTGGTGCAGAGCCCTAGCTGTGGCTTCTTCTGAAGGCCATGTGCTTTACATAGCCTTTGCATTTGTGCTGCTGTACCTGTGGTTCATTTGTACTGTCATCCAGTTGGGAGTGCTGGACTTAGAAGAAAACTAGTCAGACAGGTTTGCCTGTCTATTTAGAAAAGGGTGGTGGTGGGGAGCTGGGGGTGGCAGCAAAATTGTGCATCAAGTCAAGGGTGAAGCTATTTTAAGGAATATTAATGCTAATGACTGACTGTTTTTTCCTGGTTTTGAAAATACTTCAGTGGCATTTGTGAGAATATATTAATACCTTAATGGAGCTAACGGAGAAGGCAATGGCAGCCCATTCCAGTACTCTTGCCTGGAAAATCCCATGGACAGAGGAGCCTGGTGGGCTGCAGTCCATGGGGTCGTTGAGAGTTGGACACGACTCAGTGACTTCACTTTCACTTTTCACTTTCATGCATTGGAGAAGGAAATGGCAACCCCACTCCAGTGTTCTTGCCTGGAGAATCCCGGGGACGGGGGAGCCTGGTGGGCTGCCATCTATGGGGTCACACAGAGTCGGACACAACTGAAGCGATTTAGCAGCAGCAGCAGCAATGGAGCTAAAGTGATCAGACAAGAAACTGGAAGGAGAAGTAGATAAGAAACAGGGAATTAGAGCAAGATGGAGAGTGGGAAAGGAGATTATATTGGAGGGGAAGGGAAAAAAAAGCAGAAGAGAATGAGTGCTTCCGCAGCCTATGTGGGCTTTGTGTGAATCTGGAGCACTGTGGCAGGAAACCATAGTATTGATCTGAGCTTGAGTTTAGCAAAAACCGATGCCTGTGATCCTCCACGTTCAGAAGAAGGAACACTACTGGCTCATCAGGGCTGAGGTTTACTAGGAACATTGGTGGCCAAATGTAGCTACCATCTAGGACACTACCTTGATGTTGCAAATACTTGGTTCCTTTGAGCAGTAGTAAAATCTTACATTCATACAGCTTTTTTGTACCTTGCACATTGCTTACTCGGACCTTCTATCATTTTATACTCATTCTTGCCTGTCCGGTAGTGTTAGTCACATAGTCGTGTCCGACTCTTTGCGACCCCATGGACTGTAGCCCACCAGGCTCATCTGTCTGTGGAATTTTCCAGGCAAGAGTACTGGAGTGGATTGCCATTCCCTTCTCTGTGGGATCCTTATCCAGGGATCGAACCTGGGTGTCTGGCATTGCAGGCAGATTCTTTACCACTGTGCCGTGTGGGGAAGCCTGTCCAGTAGGTCGGCACATCTTCCAAACCGTGGAGACACAGCGCTCTGAGGTCACCAGGACAGGCATGATGTTTGGACCCGGGCTCCTGGCTCTTCGTTCTCACCTGGGAATGCTGGCTCTCAGAGCTCCCTGTTGTCACGCTCCCCTCTGATCCCC
>SJYX01006552.1:121619-150699 GCA_006410675.1 Oreotragus oreotragus | reverse complement strand
CGCCGGGGCGGTGCTCAACTTCAAGCTGTGAGTAGGCCCCGTTGGACCGTGGCTCCATCCGGGGGAACTGTTGCCCCGCCCCTGCGAGCGTGAGCCTCCCCCCACTACCCCGGCCCCGCCCCCAAGTCCAGGCCTCTAGTTCCGCCTCCATTCCCGTCCGTCCTTCTCCGATCCTCTGCGTCACCGCAACTTGAAATGCAGACTCGCAGTTCCCCCAGTATCCCTCTGCTGGCACCCAGGAGAGCCTCAGGCCCATCCCCCGAGAATCTCTTAGCCCTAACGTGTATCCTCAGCCCCACATCTGGCACCCTCGGACCACCGCCTCCACCCCGTCGATGGCTGTAGTCATAGCTATGATTTGCGGGGCACGTGGTGGTCCAGGGAGGATCACTGAACTGCTCCAAGTCACAGCAAACCAGCGGTAGGGCTAGAACTCTCCTCTGAGCTGGGGATCAGGGCCTGGGGACCAAGTGATGTGTTTGTCCTATTGAAAGTGAACACCGTCTGCTTCTCTTTGTAGGAAAAAGAAGGACACGCAGGGCTTTGGGGAGGAGTCGAGGGAGCCCAGCACAGGTAAGGCCTCCTTTCAGGACTCTGAAATTGGTACATTTCGGAGAGGACAGTTTTTTCGCATCAGTTTTTTTTTTTTCGTTTAAGCGTGTGTGGTGAGGGCGGCCTGAGTGTGTGTTGTTTTCTGCCCACCTTTGTCACCCACTTGTTTCTCTTACCAGGCCTCCTTGCATAGGTCAGCACTCATATCACTTTTTACATTTATAATTTTCTTCTGTGCTATCGTCTGTCTAATATCTACTTCTCACACTTGGTCTTAAGCTCCAGAAAAGAGGCTCCAGCTTGTTTTGGCTTCCTTGTGTCCTTGAAGTTCCAACATTCCAGTGTGAATGAATGAATATCCTCACAAATAGGTATTATCTTCAGAATGCTGTTGTTATCGTTCAGTCGTTCAGCTGTGTTCAGCTCTTTGCAACGGCACGGACCAGAACCCCCACAGGGCCCCCACAGGCTTCTCCTTTCATGGGATTCTCCAGGCAAGAATATTGGAGTGGGTTCAGAATGCTGTAGACCTGTTTAATTTTCAATTAGATTAATTTAATTTTCAATTAGATTAGCTTTCAAATAAGCCAGAAGGTGTCATATAAAAATTCAGATGTAAATCAGAACATTCTACAACTTGGAGTTCAAGAGACCTTTTGGCATCTGTTGAATGAAAGTTGGGAAGCAGGACCCCATCGAAGTGGGTGGGGCCTGTGGACTTCAGCTTATCCCAGCCTCCACCCCGTTTACCCACCTGGCCTCTGGTGGCCCTTGAATGTATACTTGCAGCTAAATTGATTCATATAACTATTTGGAGTCTAATGGGACCTGTACCTGACTATTGTACCCATGCATCCATTCATTCACCTAGCATTTATTGAGCTCCTGTTATATACTAGCTACTGTGCTAGATGCAGGGAACAAGACAGAGGTAATCCCTCCCTTTGGGTTGTAGTCACACAGAGTGGGACAGACAGTTCCTCAACAAAGCGCCGACAGTAAAGGAGAAGATGTAGGATAGCAATGGGGTTGCTGCCCCAGCTTCCTTGTATGGAGGGAAGGCCCTCTGAGGAGGTGGCGTCGCAGCCAAGGTCATGGGTGCTCTGAGGGAGCATTGCATGGGGACAACAGGAACCCTGAGGAGCTGTGAATCTGAACAGACAGTCTGACAGCTCTCCTTTATCGGGGGCTTGCCTGCTGGTGGCTGCCTTGTTAGGTTCTTCCTACAGGTATTTCATTCCACCTCTGTTTCTAAAAGGTAGGGAACATTTTCCTGTGTTAGGAAACTGAGGAATGAGGAAACTGAGGCTCAGAAATGTAGCTCAACTTTTTTGTGGCCACCTAGCAAATCAGTGACAGCATGAGGATTTGAGCCTGGGTTTTTCTGTCTCCAGAGATTGTCCTCTCAGTCACTAGACCATCTGTCAATCATTCATACAGGAATGCATTCATTCAGCAGTTGTGTACGTTGCTTACCCACTATGTGTAAGGCACTATTCCAGCTTGGAGGTAGCAGGAGCATTGATGACAAGGATGGTCAGAACAGTGACTTTCCTCTGACTGGGGGCTTCTTGCAAGGCTCCTTCAAGCTAGGACTCTGTGTGAGCTGATGCCCCTGCAGAGAATGCTCCTCTCTATCCATCGTCTGCTTGGTTGACCCCTAATACCATAGTGACTTCATTTATCGAGAGCATCCTATATAATGGGCACTGTGCAGCAGCCTTCCCAGTCCCCCATCATCCCTATTTACACTGGAAGAAACTGGGGCACACAGAGGCCCAAGTCACCTGCGTGGAAGGGCAGTAAACTTCAGCCCATATTTAACATCCAAGCTTATGCACTTTCTCAGTGAGACTTCTGACCCCACCTCACCCCTAATGCATGCCAGGTTGGGTACCCCATTATAGCTCTCACGGCACTCATAGTGAATTATCAGTTATGTGGTTACTTGTTTAGTATTTGTCCTCCCTGTGAGCTCTTTGGGGCGGGGATACCTGTCTCATTCCTCCCTGTACCCCCTAGATTAGTGGCCTTTAATCAGCCTTTGTTGAGAGGGAGAGAGGCCATTTTTGTGATCTGGGCTCAGAGAAGGGCCTCACCAAGCAGTGCCCTGCAGACATCCTGGGGATGGACCTGTCTCTGACATTTGCAGTCCGTGCTGGGCCAACACTGTGGAGGGTGTGTTACACGTCACTAACCCCACGACTTGGACGACACTGTCGTTTAGTCGCTCAGTTGGGTCCGACTCTTTGCAACCCCATGGACTGCAACCCACCAGGCTCCTCTGTTCATGGGATTTTCCAGGCAAGGATACTGGAGTGAGTTGCCGTGCCCTCCTCCAGGGGTCTTCCCCACCCAGGGGTCAAACCTACGTCTCCTGCGGCTCCTGCATTGCAGGTAGGCTCTTTACCGCTGAGCCACCAGGGAAACCCCTTTGGACAGTGCTGGACTTGTCTAAACTATGTTGAGCAAGACCTTGTGCTGCTTCTGTGCTTGGATGGTGCAGCAGCGCCAAGTGGCCATCACGTTGGGTTGCTCTGGAAGTTTCCGAGCTCCTGCTTGGTATTCCATACTTCCCGGACAGCCCTGCTCTGTGGATGGCACTTGGGGTGCCACCCTTGTAGAGCACCTCATCTGGATCTGTTCATCTCATTCTGGAGGCCTTAAGAGGCTGGGCAATCAACTCAAAACCCCAGAGGAAGGTTCTGGAACCCAGATCTCTGGAATCCTTTCTCCCCTAGTATTTGTTTTGTGGTTGTGTCAGATCTCAGTTGTGGCATGCAAGATCTTCGTTGTGGTGCACAGGCTCCTCTTGGGTGTGGTGTGTGGGCTCAGTAGTTGCAGCACATGGCCTTAGTTGCCCTGAGGCGTGTGGGATCTTCTTGCCCCAACCTGGGATCTACGCTGCATCTCGTGTATTAGAAGGCAGATTCTTAATCCTTGGACCACCAGGGAAGTCCCTCTGGAGTCTTCATGTGCCAAATTCCCTCTCCTTGGAGTGGTTTCTATTCCTTGGCATCAGTGTGTACTAGAGTAAGTCTTCACCCAAGCAAAACTCTGATTTTACTTGCCTGAATTACTATGCTTTTTCAGTAGTAAGGAGTTTCCCTGGTGGCTTATATAGTAAAGAATCTGTCTACAATGCAGGAGACCAGGCTTCAGTCCCTGGGTCGGGAAGATCCCCCGGAGAAGCGACTGGCTACCCACTCCAGTATTCTTGTCTAGTGAATTCTATGGATAGAGGAGCCTGGCAGGCTACAGTCCATGAGTCACAAACAGTTGGACATGACTGAGCAACTAATGCTATCACTTCAGTTGTAAGTCCTGGAAACCAGCTCAAAATGTGCAAAGCGAGTTGAAACGTCCAACGATAGCATGGTCTTCAGACACATGTGGATTCAGGGCTTAAACCAGACCTGTAGCACGTGACCCTCCCCAGCTCTTCTTCCTCCTGGGTTGGCTTTACTCTCAGGCTGGCTTGTGTTAATTAAGATGACCCTCGACACACATTTTTTCTGTGGAGGGCCAGATCGTAAATAGTTTAGGCTTTGTGGGTCATCAGTCTCTGGTGCAACAGTTCACCTCTGTGATTTGGAAGCTGCCATGGACAATATGTAAATGAATAGGCATGGCTGTGTTTTAATAAAGTTTTATTTACAGACATTAAAATTTGAATTTCATGTATTTCTTGTGTCTCACTGAAAGCTTTATTGATTTTTTTTTTTTAATCATTAAAAAAAAATTTCTTCACTCATGGGCTGTACAGAAGTAGGTAGCAGAGGCCAGTTTTGGCCTGTGGACCAGCCATGGTTTTCCAACCCCTGCCTTAGAGAATTGGGCTTCCATCTTCACAGCCCAGCAACCCTGGCAGAAAGCAGGTTCCTCTTTCCCAGTAGTCAGGGCCAAAGTCGCAGGGCCAGCTCTCACTGGACAGATCTGGGTCATGTGCTCTTCCCTGAGCTACTCAGAGGCTGGGGGCTTGCTGCTCTCTGGGGCTTGGTCAGTGGCAGCTATAGCCTGAGTGCTCAGGGTTGGGGAACAGCGGTGGCCCAAAGGAAAGGCCACGCTGCTGCTGGAATACGGGGGCAGTGGGTGTGGGGCGGGCAGGGGCCACAGAAGTACGCTGCAGTGGTGAAAGCAGGAGTGTTCGCACTGCTTGTGAAAATGCTTTCTGACTTCAGGTGACAACATCCGGGAGTTCCTGCTGAGCCTCAGATACTTTCGAATCTTCATCGCGCTGTGGAACGTCTTCATGATGTTCTGCATGATCGTGTAAGTCCAGCCCGCCTGTCTCCTCCGTCATTGTTCTCAGTGTCGTTCTCTAGAATGGCCCTCCCGATGGTCGTTCTCTCTCCTCCCAGTCTGCACTTCTGGGTCATGCTTTCTGCTTTCAGAGTAACTCTCTATGCTCGAGAGGAAACTGGGGTTTACAGGAGTTAAACTATGTCCCTGCAGTCCAGGCTGAAGCTTTGATTAGAACATGGCGTTCTCCAAGTCCTGGCTGTGCCCGGGGCCTTGGCGGGAGCCGTCAAGAGATGCTTTCCCGGGAGCCTGTGGCTCCGTCACCTCTTGCCAGCTCTGTTGTGCTTAGCCTATGCTTGGCGTTGGCCAAAGTGGAAAATACGGCTTGAGAGACCAGGGTGCTGCTGGGTTTTGCTCCCACCCTGCTGGAAGTCACAGAAGTGTATTCAGAATTTATTTCTGTTTTTTATGCCTATTTATATTTATATTTTTCTCATTAGGTGAAAAAAACTGGTTGAATTGGTTTTCCTTTCAGTGTCAGGGCCATAATTCCAATACTGCTGTTAATGAATTATGACACTCAGAGGAAACAGACTTGGAGGGAAAAAAAAAAAACAAGAGAATCAGGGGTTCTGGGGCATGCTGGGCCCATCCCTGTGTCCTTTCTCTAAAGAGGAAGAGAATGAAAAGTTGGCTGTCTTAAGTCATTGAGATGCTGAATTTGGGGTTGCTGGGTGGTCCTTGTGTCAACCAAGTAGCTGTTTAAGGGGATGATTCTAGGATGTGGGAGGTCATCATTTTCTCTGTCCATCGGCTTCATCATCCTTTCTTACCTGACCGGCTTTCTTCACTACTTGTCTGCTGGTTTGTGACCATCAGGATGGTAGCCTCAGGCTTCGTAACCTCTCAGCTCAGCCCAAGGCTAGCTTAGCCAGTAGCCCAGGATCCTGGTTTTGATTGTGACTTTCTATAGCTCCCTGACCTAGGCCAACTCTTTTCAGCCTGTGCTCTGCGTGAGGGAAGCTTCTCTCCAGAAAGGGCTCTGTCAGGGAGGCAGCGACTGGCTTTTTCAGGATGTTAAAAAGTGGAAATCACCTAAATTTCCAAGAATAGGAGAAGAGTCAGGTAGCTGTGCCACTAGAAGGTATTTTAGAGCCCAGAAAGAGGACTGTAAAATATGTCTGACAAGTATTAATTGCTCACTTGTATCTTGACTCTCTGCAATCCCATGGGCTGTAGCCTGCTAGGTTCCTCTGTCCATGGAATTCTCTAGATAAGAATACTAGAGTGAGTTGCAATGCCCCTTTCCAGGGGATCTTCCTGACCCAGGGATCAAATCCGGGTCTCCTACATTGCAGGCATATTCTCTAGTGTCTGAGCCACGAGTGAAGCCCAAAAATATGCCTGGAAAGGCCCCTTTGGGGAGTTTGGATGAGGCCTACCTAGGTACAAAGAGGGCTCATGAAGAGATCAAGGAATTTGCAGGAGTGTAGGAAGTATAACTAAGTCCTCACAGAAAGTAGAAGTGTTGGGGAGCTCCTCCTTCATTCATTTATTAGTATTTATTCACAAGTGTCTGTCGAGGGCTGTGCTCCAGGATTACAGTTGAGACCGAAACAGCCACAGTCCGTGCCTTCAGTGAACGCACTGGTTGCTCAAACGGTTAAGAATCTGCCTCCAATGCAGGAGATCCAGGTTCAAACTGTGGATCAGGAAGATCCACTGGAGAAGGAAATGGCTACCGACTCCAGTATTCGTGCTGGAAAATCCCACAGGTGGAGGAGCCTGGCGGGCTACAGCCCACGGGGTTGTAAAGAGTCAGACACAATTGAGCGACTAACATTTTTCTTTCAATGAATGCACAGAATAACAGGGGCATAGCAAGAATAGGTAAAAAATCAATTGCGAGGTGGAGAATTGAAGGGGGAGGCTCCCAGTTTAGGATGGTCAGGGAGAGGCTAAGAAGATGCCATTGAAATTAAGACCTAAAGATGGAGAGGAAATATGCCATTTACTGAGCTGGAGAGAGGCATAGTAGTGCCAGAAGCAGTAGCATGTGCAGAGGTTCTGGGGCAGAGGAGAACTCATTATGTTCTCATCATTTGCTTCATCATCCTTTCTTACCTGACCGGCTTTCTTCACTACTTGTCTGCTGGTTTGTGACCATCAGGATGGTAGCCTCAGGCTTCGTAACCTCTCAGCTCAGCCCAAGGCTAGCTTAGCCAGTAGCCCAGGATCCTGGTTTTGATTGTGACTTTCTATAGCTCCCTGACCTAGGCCAACTCTTTCAGCCTGTGCTCTGCATGAGGGAAGCTTCTCTCCAGAAAGGGCTCTGTCAGCGACCGGCTTTTTCAGGATGTTAAAAAGTGGACATCACCTAAATCTCCAAGAACAGAAGAGTCAGGCAGCTCAAAAGATACTCATATGGCCAGTGGTGATGGCACCATCACTGATAACGTGTCTACACAGAGTCTTCTTTTCTTCTTTTTTTCTCTTTGGCCATGCTGCATGCTTTGTGGGATCTTAGTTCCCCAACCAAGAATAGGACCTGGGCCTGCGGCAGTGAGAGTAGAGTCCTAACCACTGGACCGTCAGGGAGTTCTGCCTCCCTACTCCCGCCCACATGCACACCCAGGAAAATGTTTAGAAAGTAAAAAGGTGGGCTGTCACCTGTAGGTACACTCTAGCGTCACACTCTGGCGTTGTGACTCACACACAGTAACGCTGAGTGCTGAATGAGTGAGTGAGGGAAGTGACTGCCAGTGCGGAATCGGGAGGATCTAGTCCAGCCTGTCCACTGAGGCGACCGTGCTGTGACTGGAAGGCAGCAGGTCCAAGGGGATGGTTCACTATTCTGTACACTCACTTTTGTAATTGTTGGAGCTGAGCTCAGTTGGAAATTTTTTAAAAGTCCTAAAAAGCTTGACTCAACCCTGAATTTTCATTGGAAGGACTGATGCTGAAGCTGAAGCTCCAATACTTTGGCCACCTGATGCGCAAAGTTGACTCATTGGAAAAGACCCTGATGCTGGGAGAGGCTGAGAGCAGGAGAAGGGGAGGACAGAGGAGGAGATGGCTGGACAGCACCACCGACCGATGGACGTGCTGCTGCTGCTGCTCCTGCGTCACCTCACTCGTGTCCGACTCTGTGCGACCCCAGAGACGGCAGCCCACCAGGCTCCCCCGTCCCTGGGACGCTCCAGGCAAGAACACTGGAGTGGGTGGCCATTTCCTTCTCCAGTGCGTGAAAGTGAAAAGCGAAAGTGAAGTCGCTCAGTCGTGTCCGATTCTTAGCGATCCCACGGACTGCAGCCCTCCAGGCTCCTCTGCCCATGGGATTTTCCAGGCAAGAGTACTGGAGTGGGGTGCCGTCGCCTTTTCCTAATGGACATGAGTTTGCGCTAACTCCAGGAGATGGTGAAAGTCAGGGAAACCTGACATGCCGCCGTCCCTGGGGTCACAAAGAGTCAGACATGACGTAGCGACTGCTCGACAGCAACAAAAAGCTTGAATACAGGGAGAAATGGAGCAGGCGATGGCACCCACTCCAGTGCTCTTGCCTGGAAACTCCCATGGGCGGAGGAGCCCAGTAGGCCGCAGTCCATGGGGTCAGAAGGAGTCGGACACGACTGGGCGACTTCATTTCACTTCACTTCACAGGGAGAAGGGTGTCTGAATGTTTAGAGACCAAGGGCACTGACATCTGCAAGTTTGAAACGGATCCAAAATTACGTGGATGGATAACTGGGTGGGTAAACGGATGGGTGCGTGGTAAAGTGAAGTATTCATTACAGAGTGTAGGTCGTGTGTTTGTGGGAGTTTGCTCAACTGTCCGTTTAACTCTTCTTTATGTTGAAATGTTGTAAAAAATTATGGGCAGGGGAAGATAGGGAGAAAAGGAAAGTGTCAAACCAGGAGAAAGATTTTAAGTAAAAAGTGGAAGTCAGTCTTCACAATCAGTGTTGTGTAGTATTTTCATATGGTTGTGCAACCATCACCTCGAATCCTAGAATGTTTTCATCCACCACAAGGGAAACCCGCTACCCGTTAAGCAGTTCCTTCCCGTTCCTCCCTTTCCCTCCCTTAGGCAGCCACTGATCTCCTTTCTGTCTCTACTGGATTTCCCTGTTGTGCATATTTCACACTGATGGGGTCATATGTGGCTTTTGTGTCTGGTTGCCTTCAGTCAGCATAACGTCTTCTGCGTTCTTCCATGCTGTAGTGTGTGCCACTATTTCATTTCTTTCTGTGACTGAATAATAGCCCATTGTATTGACATGCCATAGTTTGCGCATAGTTGGTGGATATTTGAGATGTTCTCACTTTTCGGCTATTTTGAATAATGCTGATACAAACATTTGTGTACAAGTGTTTATGCAGACTTAAGTTTTCAGATCTCCGGTATATACCCAGGAGTGGAATTGCAGGGTCATATGGTAACTATATTTATCCTTTTGAGGAACCGCCAGACTCGTTTTCAAAGTGGCTCAGCAATTTACATTCCCACTAGCAGTGTCTGACGGTTCCAATGTCTGCATGACCTTGCTAATGCTTGTTATTGTCAATCTTTTTGATTATAGCCTTCCTAATGGATGTGAAGGTTGATTTACGTTTCCCCGACAGTTAATGACATTGAACTGTTGGCCATTTGTATATCTTCTTTGGTGAAATGTCGTTTAGATCTTTTGCCAGTTTTTAGTTGGATTATTACTAAAGTTGCAATTGGAGGGGTTCTTTTTAAGTTCTGGATACCAGTCCCTTATCAGGTAAATGATTTGAAAGTATTTCCTCCCGTTTGGTGGATTGTCTTTTCAGTTTCTTGATGGTGTCATCTGAAGCGCAAAATTCTACAAATCTGATGAAGTCCAGTGTGTCTGTTTCTTTTGTCGCTTATACTTTTTGTTATAGCCTCAAAGTCATTGCCTCATCCAAGGCTTCCCTGGTGGCTCAGATGATGGCTCAGATGATAAAGAGTCCACCTTCAATGCAGGATACCTGGTTCGATCCCTGGGTCAGGAAGATTACCCTGGAGAAGGGAATGGCAACCTACTCCAGTATTCTTGCCAGGAGAATTCCACGGACAGAGGTGGGTCAGAGGAGCCTACAGTCCGTGGGTCGCAGAGAGTCAGATACGACTTTCACTTCACTTTTCAACCCAAGGTCACAAGGACTGAAAGTTTCTTGTAAACGTTTTATAGTTTTAATAATTGGGTCTGTGATCCATTTTGAGTTAACTTTTGTGTATGGTGTGAAGTAGGGATCCAGCTTCTTTCATTTGTATGTGGTGTGACTCAATTATTCCTGCCTCATCTGTTGTTAGTTTTTCAAATAACCATTTTATCTTGGAAAGAGTTAGATTTATAGAAATGTTGCAAAGATAATACAGAGAATTCCCTTATACTATTAATTGACAGCACAAGGGTTAGGGGAGTCCACTGTCCTTGAAGTTGAAAATCCAAGCGTAATTTTACAGTTGGCCCTCCATGTCCACAGTCCTGCATCCACAGATTCAGCCAACCTTGGATCGTGTAGTACTGCAATATTTACAGTTGAAAAAAATCCACAGAGTCAACCAACCTTGGATCGTGTAGTACTGCAATATTTACAGTTGAAAAAAATCCAGTCAACCAAACCTTAGATCCTGTAGTACTGCGGAATTTACTATTGAAAAAAAGACAAAATCCACGTATAAGTGGTCTGGTACATGTTCAAACCTGTGTTGTTGAAGAGTCAACTGTGTATATTTTTAACAACTCTGTAGGTTTCAAACCCTGTAGGCCTGTATCATAACCTGTATACCCATTCCCAAACTTCATGAACATTTATACAGTTTCTAGGCCTGTCTTGCTCCCAGATTTTTTCAGTTGACAGTTCTCTAGTAATTGTTTACTCAAAGGTCTTTTTCATTTATGAAAGTCGCCCCTGACTTGCAGTGATAGAGCATGGGCTGAAATAAGATGTAGATACTTTTTAGAAGAGTTACTTTTTTTAAAGTGTACAGTTGAGGAGTGTTAAGGGTGTTTACACTGTTGTGTAATAGAGTTCTTGTAAAATCAGAAAATGGTGTAAAATAATCTTAGTAATAGTATGTGTCTGACTCTTTGCGGTCCCATGGACTGTAACCCATCAGGCTTCTCTGTCCATGGGATTTTCCAGGCAAGAGTACTGAAGTGGGTTGCTGTTTCCTACTCCAGGGGATCTTCCTGACCCAGGGGTTGCACCTGCCTCTCTCAGTCTCCTCCATTGGCAGGTGGGTTCTTCACTGCTGGTGCCGCCTGGGAAGCCCATAGTAATGGTAACCAGAAAATATTTCCTGACAGCATTTTCAAGGCTACAGCTTCCCACTCCTCATGGAGGTTTGCCCTCTAATTTTTCCAGGCTGTTTGGTTCCTGAGCTCCAGATGCAGAACCGAAAACACACCTTCTGAGTCTCCCTTCCTCCATTCCTGACGACTTCGAGAATACTTCTGACCGGAAACCGAGTGACCTTCCCAGCCAGTCCGAACTTGTGGTGGGTGGAAAAAGTGCTCGCCAAGATGCACACGGTTTCCCAGCCACATCGCTGTTTTCTTTTCAAAGATATTTTCACTTTGATCGCTGCCTTGAAATGCTGTCTACTTAAGGAGTCTGAGGAGAGTGTATGTAAAGGGCTGGGATAATGTTGCATTCCCCAAAGATAAAAGAACCTATTTAATCAGAGCAGAATCTCTCTTCTACCAGGCTTTCCCTGGAAACCCGTTTCTGGGTCTTTCCTTTTTTGGTTCGAGTTATACGGATCTGTAAGAATCTTTCTTATCCAGGGACCTGAAGCAGAAAGGTTGGCTTTTTGCTTTGATGCAGCCTCTTTTTCAACTGTGTTTGTGATGACTGAGCAAGTTCATTGTTGCTGGGCCAGTGTCCAGGTTCCTTCCCCGTCACAATGGGCTGTTCGCGGCCACACGGTGCCACTAAGATTGCCCCAGGACTTCGAGGGTGAAGTATTATGGGTTCCCATGGAAGAGAGGTGCAGAGCAGTTGGCAGGGTGGATGGGGGTTTTATGAGAAATTTTGCCTTGCCTGGAAGCCCTCTATTAAAGTAACTTTTGGGGACCATTAATTGTAGAGTCTTTAGAATGAGAGTGATTTATGTGGTGGTACTGGGATCCAGTTCTGAAAGCTTGGGTTTTGGGTCTGGTTTTTAAGTGGATGATTTCAAAATTGACAAACAATAACCCTCATCTGAGGAAATACAGCATTTTGCACAGAAGCTTCTTTGAATCCAAGTCCGAATTTTATCACCAACGTGGCCGTCTGGTGGTCAGCACCTGGATCCTGCAGCTGTTTGATTTATTTGTTGTAATGTGTGAAATCCAAGCTTGTAGGTAACCTGGTGGGAGGAAAAAATAAATATGAAGGCTTTTAGAACTAAGTAGGATTGAAAATAAAGCTCATTTCTAAAAAGGGCCTTTTGTTTATACATTTTTTTAACCAAGAAGTTGACTTTCTTATTTTACTCATTGTTTTTTTGTTACTGTCATTGGGTTGTTTAAAAATTATCTTATTGAAGTAGAGTTGATTTAAGATGTTGTGTTAATTTCTACTATAGAAGTTGACTTACAGTTTGAGTTGTTGCAGATTACACTGTGGGGAACACCTAGGGTTTATTTTATTATGGAGGCTTTCAAAAAGAGAAGAAGCATCGTTAGATATTCCTTTTCAGATTTTGTTCAGTATATGTTGGGCAAGAATTGGGCAATTAAGATTTTGATGGGCTGCACCTGGAAGAATAGAACGAGTGAGAGATAATGGAGGGGTGTTGCTAGGCGAGGTTTGCAATCACTTATCCTGTTGCTCAGCTAATTCATTCTGTTGGGTTGACCAAAAGTTTCTTTCAGGTTTCTCCATAACATTTTACAAACCCAAACAAACCTTTTGGCCATCCCAGTACTTCATTGCTTCTGTCATTTATTCCCTGATCAAATCGTCCCATGGTTTATAAGTTGCGGGGAATGGGGCTGCTGAATTGAGCTTCACCCAGGCTGGTATTCTCATCAGCAGGAACAGACGTGCCAAGATCTTGGCTGGTCAGTCCTCAAGCCATATGAATGGTGCGAGGAAACCTCTCTGCCTTATTCAGACCCGATGCTGAGGTTTCAATGAAGCGAGGCATTTGTGCATAATGGAGGTGAAACGAACTCAGAGAAGAGAATGCTGTCATTGAGATTTTGCTTCAATAGTTGTATTTTTCTCTGGAGAACTATTATCTCATTGTTCAGTTCTTATAAGCAATGGAGCTTTGGGGGACACATATCAAAGGCTGTTATACATTTTTAAAGTGGCAACTCGTGGATGTGTATCTTTAGGAAGCTTTTTCAGGAACCCACATTAGCACCAAAGGTTACCTGAGTTTGAGTTTAGGGTGCATAGGATCCTACAGCATGCAAGTGCTGGTATTCTGAGTCTAAAGATGTGGGTTCAAATCCAGTCTCTGTGTCTTGCTAACGGGGCCTTGACTGATTGCTTCTTCCATGGAAGCTTCCCTGTAAGCTCCTCTTCCTTGACTGATTGCTTCTTTCCTGTAAGCTTTCCCTTAAGCCATTTTAAAGAGTTTTTGCATCTGTAAAATGGGCTTGGGGGAAGGAAGCAGGGGGAGGAGTTTCTTGGTGGCCTAGTAGTTAAGACTTCTCCACTTTCTCCATGTTGACCACTTTCAGCGCTTTCACCACTGTGCCCCCAGGTTCAGTCCCTAGTTGGGGAACGAGGGTTCCCCCAAGCCATGCGGTGCGACCAAAAAAAATGGGCTGAAAGTCAAAGCTCTCAGGTTAGCTGTAAGGCTTGGTCACCCTGAAGGCGGGCCGAGTGCTGGACTAGGTGGCGCAGTCAGCACTCAGCACTTGTGTGCCCTCGCTGCCTGAATTTCTCCCTTCTTCATTCATTCAGACGGTCCCCAAGCACTCACATGATTTCAAACATTGGAAACAGCGTCCAGCGTGGAAGACCTTTTATATCTTCCCATTCCTTTTCTGGCATTTTCCTTATACATATTGGTAGTTTCTACAGTGGATAAGGCAGTTTGGGTTCTGCTGTTTTCTTTTTTTTAATTGAAGTGTAGTTGATTTATAATGTTACAGGTGGATAGCAAGGTGATTCAGTTGTATACATATCTATACATTCTTTTTCTGATTCTTTTCCATTGTGTAGTTCTCTGCGCTATACAATAGGGCCTTGTTATTTATCTCTTTTGTATATAGTAGTATGTATCTGTTAATCCCAAACTCCCAATTAATTCCTTTCCCCCTTGATAACCATAATTTTGTTTTCTGTATCTCTGAGCCTCTGCTGTTTTCATTTCAGCATCATTTCCTTCATATTTTCTGGGCTGCCAGAGAGGTCTCATCGTTCTCGTTTTTAATTCCCGAGGCGTGTCGATAAAGCTCCCTAACCTTGGCCCTTTCATCTTTACTTTGAACTTGTGCTGTGTCCGCTGTTGTAATGCCACTGCAGGCACCGTGGTTGGGGGCCCCCCCCGGCTTCTCTCGCTGGTGATTCCCAGGCTCCCAGGAGGCTCCATTGTCAGCATCCACCACCATAGCTTTTGGTTGTTCTATTTTCTTTTAAAGTTTCTTACTACCAATGCCCATTCATTGTACAAAAACTGTGAAGTACAGCTTTGCTATAAGGGGAAAAATCACCCATAATCACTTTCCCCCGGAGAGTATCACTCTGGGTACACATTCTTCTGGCTCCTTTTCCACACATGTGCGTTGGGTATGGTAGATACCTTTTCTCTACACAGATGGTATTTGTGTATCTTCTGGCCTGCTTTCCTCACCTAATAATATGACCACATTTCTACATTTTTTTCCCCCTATGATACCATTCTTATTAATTGCAAGTAAGCCATTATGTGGACATACTGTAACTAATTTAACTGGTCCCCAGCTGGTGGAGACTTGAGTTGTCTTTAATTTCTGAGTATTATAAATAACACAGCAGTGGACATCTCAGTGTATCATCCCTAGTGGCTTTTTGGAGTCATTTTAAAAAAGAGTTTCCACTCCATATCTTGTAATAACTTATAATGGAAAAGAATCTGAAAAAGAGTACACACACAAAAACACACAAATATATATATAATGGAATCACTTTGCTGTCCACGCGAAACTAACACAACATTGTAAATTCACTATACTTCAATTTAAAAAAACCCAGATATCAAAAAAAGGTAGGATGGTAAAATGACTAAACTTACTATAGCTGCTGCTGCAACTTACATATAAAAAAACACAAACATTTTGACAACTTTAGGCTAAGAACCGCCCCCACCCCTGGAAATGAATTTTAGGCACCTTACTTCTTGTCTTTGTTAATATTCATTTGCTCCTATGGTATGTATTATTTATGCTTACATACGTAATACTTAACATACATACCAAAGAACTTGGTTCTAAGTCCCTGTCATCTGTGACTAGGAGCAGTGTCTGGCACTTAAGCAGATTAAATTTGCTTAATCTGTGAGCAAGGATGAGGTTTTCAGCTCCACCCAGATAACTGTCTTAGGCAACAGCAGCTGACTTCATACCAGCTGGCTTTCCACCTTAGCCTTGATAGTTAACCATCCTCAGTTCAGTTCAGTCGCTCAGTCATGTCTGACTCTTCGCAACCCCATGGACTGCAGCACACCAGGCCTCCCTGTCCATCACCAACTCGCGGAGTTTATTCAAACTCATGTCCATCAAGTCAGTGATGCCATCCAACTGTCTCATCCTCTGTTGTCTCCTTCTCCTTCTGCCCTCAATCTTTCCCAGCATCAAGGTCTTTTCCAATGAGTCAGTTCCTCACATCAGGTGGTCAAAGTACTGGAGTTTGAGCTTCAGCATCAGTCCTTCCAATGAATATTCAGGACTGATTTCCTTAAGGATGGACTAGTTGGATCTCCTTGCAGTCCGAGGGACTCTCAAGAGTCTTCTCCAACAAACACCACAGTTCAAAAGCACCAATTCTTCGGCACTCAGCTTTCTTTGTAGTCCAGCTCTCACATCCATACATGGCTACTGGAAAAACCATAGCCTTGACTAGACGGACCTTTGTTGGCAAAGTAATGTCTCTGCTTTTTAATAAGCTGTCTAGATTGGTCATAACTTTTCTTCCAAGGAGCAAACATCTTTTAATTTCATGGCTGCAGTCACCATCTGCAGTGATTTTGGAGCCCCCAAAAATAAAGTCTGACACTGTTTCCACTGTATCCGCATCTATTTGCCATGATGGGACCAGATGCCATGATCTTAATTTTATGAATGTTGAGTTTTAAGCCAACTTTTTCACTCTCTTCTTTCACTTTCATCAAGAGGCTCTTTAGTTCTTCACTTTCTGCCATAAAGGTGGTGTCATCTGCATATCTGAGGTTATTGATATTTCTCCCGGCAATCTTGATTCCAGCTTGTGCTTCTTCCAGCCCAGCATTTCTTACGATGCACTCTGCATATAAGTTAAATAAGCAGGGTGACAATATACAGCCTTGACATACTCCTTTTCCTATTTGGAACCAGTCTGTTGTTCCATGTCCAGTTCTAACTGTTGCTCCCTGACCTGCATATAGATTTCTCAAGAGGCAGGTCAGGTGGTCTGGTATTCCCATCTCTTTCAGAATTTTCCAGTTTATTGTGATCCACCCAGTCAAAGGCTTTGGCATAGTCAATAAAGCAGAAATAGATGTTTTTCCGAACTCTCTTGCTTTTTCGATGATCCAGAGGATGTTGGCAATTTGATCTCTGGTTCCTCTGCCTTTTCTAAAACCAGCTTAAATGTCAGGAAGTTCATGGTTCACATATTGCTGAAGCCTGGCTTGGAGAATTTTCTCAAGAGGCAGGTCAGGTGGTCTGGTATTCCCATCTCTTTCAGAATTTTCCAGTTTATTGTGATCCACCCAGTCAAAGGCTTTGGCATAGTCAATAAAGCAGAAATAGATGTTTTTCCGAACTCTCTTGCTTTTTCGATGATCCAGAGGATGTTGGCAATTTGATCTCTGGTTCCTCTGCCTTTTCTAAAACCAGCTTAAATGTCAGGAAGTTCATGGTTCACATATTGCTGAAGCCTGGCTTGGAGAATTTTGAGCATTACTTTACTAGCATGTGAGATGAGTGCAATTGTGCAGTAGTTTGAGCATTCTTTGGCATTGCCTTTCTTTGGGATTGGAATGAAAACTGACCTTTTCCAGTCCTGTGGCTACTGCTGAGTTTTCCAAATTTGCTGGCATATTGAGTGTAGCACTTTCACAGCATCATCTTTCAGGATTTGAAAGAGCTCAACTGGAATTCCATCACCTCCACTAGCTTTGTTTGTAGTGATGCTTCCTAAGGCCCACTTGACTTCACATTCCAGGATGTCTGGCTATAGGTGAGTGATCACACCATCATGATTATCTCGGTCATGAAGACCTTTTTTGTACAGTTCTTCTGTGTATTCTTGCTGCTGCTTCTTAATATCTTCTGCTTCTGTTAGGTCCATACCATTTCTGTCCTTTATCGAGCCCATCTTTGCATGAAATGTACCCTTGGTGGTTCACAGAGCAGACCCAATTTTACTTCCCTGGATAGTTAGGGGAGAAATCATTGCTGGGCTCCCTGGAATTCCTCTTAAGCAGCTGCAGGAGATGTGATCATGAGATTGGCCCTCCTCTGAAGTGGTTAGATTTGAAAAGCCAGGGAGGCATTTCCTGTACATGTCAAGCATTTTCATTAGCTCCTTCTTAACCAAATCTGAGTTCATGAAAGATTTGACAAACTACCTGATGTTTTCCTATGTTGATGAAAGACATGTGCTATTTGTGTATAAAGCAAAAGGCATGCTATTTAAAAAAAAGGGTGGGGGGAGGGGGGAACTTCCCTGGTGGTCAGTGGCTAAGACTCCATGTTCCCAGCGCAGGGGGCCTGGGTTTGATCCCTGGCCCAGGAACTAGATTCCACATGTTTGAGCTAAAGCCCAGCATAGCTATAGAAATAAAAATAAAACATAAATATTTTAAAGAAAAGATATAAATTCTACTTGGGGGTTTGTTTTCACCATTCCCTTGATTTTCATTATGCAGAGGAAGGCACTTTATCCCCTTCAAGCCCATTTTTGGCACTTCAAAGTTCCTGGAAAGGAATCTGGTTAATAGCAGGTATTCCTGGATGAGAAATTGGGCGAAAGGATCTGTAGCAAACTGGAAATTCAAAGTCTACATTTTACAGTAAGAAAACAGCAAGAGCTCATCAGTGTCTAGCCCCGTGGCTTTCTTTCTGATCAGTTGATTGGTTTGGGATTGGACCAGGGCTTGGCAAGCTGCTTCCCACATCTGGCTTCCTCCTGTCTTTTTGCTGCCCGCCACCTGTCTTTTCGTGGTCTAGGAGGTGGAATGGTATGTTTTAAAGTGGTTGCAAAGCAAATCAAGAGGAAAATGGAAAGGAAATTCATGTTTTTTCATCCATAAAGTTTTATGGGAACTTCGTCACGCCCATTTGTTTGTGTATCATCAGTGGATGCTTTCAAACTGCAAGGACAGAATTGAGTCCTTGAGACAGAGACCATTTGACCCACAAAAGTGAACATGTTGACTGGCTGACCATTTACAGAAAGGTTGCCTGCCAGTCTCTGGACTGGATAATTAAAAACAAAAAGGATGTATTATGGGTGGATCTTACTCGTTCGTGTCTAGTTTGCATTCGTGTCAGTGGCTGTTAGTGGTATAGATGGGTTTCCACATGGTGCTAGAAGTAAAGAACCCACCTGCCAATACAGGAGATGTAAGAGACTTGGGTTCAGTCCCTGGGTCTAGAAAATTCCCTGGAGGAGGAAATGGCAACCCACGCCAGTATTCTTGCTTGGAGAATCCCCATGGACAGAGGAGCCTGGGGGGCTGCAGTCCATGGGGGCTACAAAGAGTCAAACATGACAGAGTGACTTGGCACAGGTGGGCCACAAGAGTGACTGTGCTGGAAAGGTTGTGAAGTTATTTTAGGGGGAGTAAAGCGTGGTGCATTTAGTTAGAGTTTATTGTGTGAGTCAGAAAAAAGATGGTAACGAAGGTTGCAGCGGAAAGCACGGTGGAGATCTGGCTGAGCCCCTGGCTCCGGCACTGACAGACCGTGACTCGGGGGCTGCATCTAGGCTCCTCTTTGCCCCCACGTCCTTGTCTGTGATACAGAGACAGCAAAGGAGAGAGCTTTGACTCGTGTCTGTGACCTGCCTGATGTGGGGCAGGCACCCAGTGAAATGATGTGGTCATTTCATCAGGGCCAGTACATTTTAAGTAATCATTTTAATATTTATGTATTAATTTGGTTTTCGTTACTGCAAGCGGTCTTTTCTCTAGCTGAGGGGAGTGGGCTTCTCACTGTGGTAACTTCTCTCACTGGCTCTAGACACTTGCCTTCAGTAGCTGTGGCATAAAGGCTTGCCCCACGGCAGGTAGAATCTTCCCAGACCAGAGATCAAACCATTGTCCCCAAAACTAGCAGGCAGATTCTTAACCACCAGGGAAGTCCAGTACATTTATTAAAAGACATCCTCAACAGGGTTTTGAGAGGCTTAACTGAGATGAGGTCTTTGTCTTCTCTCCCTGCCATAATGAAATGTCACAGATTGAGTGGCGTCAACAACAGACACTTCTTTTCTCATAGCTTTTGGAAACTGCAGGTCCAAGACCAGGATGTCAGCAGTGTTACTGCCAGTGAGGCCTCTTTCCTCAGCTTGCAGATTGCCACATTCTTGCTGTATCCTCACACGGCCTCTGTGTGTGCTTCTTATAAGGGCACCAGCCGTATTAGATCAGGGACCCACCCTTATGACCTCTTTTAATGTTAGTTCTCGATCTAAAGGGTTTGTTTCCACATACAGTTCAATTCAGGTTTACAGCTTTGTCATGAATTTGGACAGGGGCACAATTCAGTCCATAATAGATGGTCAAGGGTCTGGGCTGTAGTAGATACTCAACAGCTATTAGTTCATCTACTTGGCTAATAGTATGCTTTGAGGCTTTTTTTTTTTTTAAAGAATTTTTTGATTGGGTTTGTTTTTTCTGGTGTGTTGACCAACAACCCAATCCAAAAAAACGGGTAGAAGATGAACTTAACAGACTTTGCTCCAAAGGAGACATCCAGATGGGTAATTAGTACATGGGAAAAAATGCTCAGTAGTGCTTATTATTAGAGAAATGCAAATCAGAACGACAGTGAGGCTATCACCTCACACTTACATGAGCACAGGCCTCGGAACTTGTGGTGCACAGGCTCAGCTGCTCTACAGTGTGTGGGGTCCTCCTGGATCAGGGATCAGACTCATGTCTCCTGCATTGGCAGACAGACTCTACCCCTGAACCACTGGGGAAGCATAGCGCATTTGTTATCTCACAGTTCTGGAGGTTCAGTTCAGTTCAGTCGCTCAGTCGTGGCCGACTCTTTGTGACCCCATGAACTGCAACACACCAGGCCTCCCTGTCCATCATCAACTCCCAGAGTTTACTCAAACTCATGTCCATCGAGTCGGTGATGCCATCCAACCATCTCATCCTCTGTCGTCCCCTTCTCCTCGTGCCCTCAATCTTTCCCAGCATCAGAGTCTTTTCAAATGAGTCATCTCTTTGTATCAGGTGGCCAAAGTATTGGAGTTTAAGCTTCAACATCAGTCCTTCCAATGAATATTCAGGACTGATTTCCTTTAGAATGGACTGGTTGGATCTCCTTATAGTCCAAGGGACTATCAAGAGTCTTCTCCAACACCACAGTTCAAAAGCATCAATTCTTAGGCGCTCAGCTTTCTTTATAGTCCAACTCTCACATCCATACATGACCACTGGAAAAACCATAGCCTTGACTAGATGGACCTTTGTTGGCAAAGGTCAAAAGACACAAGTGGTGTTAAAAGACGCATACTCCTTGGAAGAAAAGTTATGACCTAAACAGCTTTAGGTTGGTCATAACTTTTCTTCCAAGGAGTATGGGTCTTTTAATTTCATGGCTGCAGTCACTATCTGCAGTGATTTTGGAGCCCCCCCAAATAAAGTCAGCCACTGTTTCCACTGTTTCCCCATCTATTTGCCATGAAGTGATGGGACCGGATGCCATTATCTTAGTTTTCTGAATGTTGTTAGAAGTCCAAAATTAATCTCGCTGGGCTAAAATCAAGGTGTTGGCAGAGCTGGTTCTTTCTGGAGGCTATAGGGGAGAATCTGTTTCCCTTCCTTTTCCAGCTTCTAGAGGCTCTCTGCATCCTTCTTTATGGCCCCTTCCTCTGTCATCCCAGCCAGCAGGGGCTGGTCTGATCTTTCTGATGATGCCTTCTCTCTCATTCTGACTCTTCTCCTCCCCTCTTCCCCATTTAAGACGGCTGTGGCTACACCAGGAACATCTTTCCGTCTTAAGGTCAGCAGAGTCGCAACCTTCCTTTCAGTCATGTGTGCAAAGTCGCTTCAGTCATGTCCAATTCTTTGCAACCTTGTGGACTGTAGCCCACCAGGCTCCTCTGTCCATGAGATTCTCCAGGCAAGAATACTGGAGTGGGTTGCCATTCCCTCTCCTCCTCCGTTCCCTCCTCATCTTCCCAACCCCAGGGATTGAACCTGCATCTCTCATGTCTCCTGCATTGACAGGCGGGTTCTTTACCACTAGCACCACCTGGGAAGCCCAGTTCCTTCCATCTGCAATCTTAATTCTCCCTGGACATCAAACACTATGTACAAGTTCCAGGGATTAGGACAGGGCTGTCTTGGGGGCTGGCTTCCTAGGTGGCTCAGCAGTAAAGAATCTGCCTGCCAGTGCAAGAGACACAGGTTCAGTCCCTGGGGCGGGAAGATCCTCTGGAGAAGGAAAGGGCAACCCACTCCAGTATTCTTGCCTGGGAAATTCCATGGACAAAGGTGCTACCGTCCATGGGTTTGGTAAAAGATTCAGATAGGACACATCACATCAAATCTATGGGGGCCTGAGGCATGGGGTGTCACTCTGTCCGACAGTAAAAATGTTTGGTTTTGCAGACAACACCGTCTCTTAACTATGCAACTTGCATTTGCCACACACAACCACACAAACACATGGGTCTGGGTGAGTGGTTTCTTCTTTCCCTTTTTTTGTCTTAAACTCATGGAAAATTTCAAATGCATACAGAAGTAGACCAGTGCAGAGATTCCGTGTACCCATCAGGGGATGATTTTTAAGTCTTTCTCATATTTTGGTGTACTTGACTAATTGTCTATACTGCAGATATCTATTACTCGTGTAATCAGGAAAGAAAAGAAAAACCACAAAGAAGTAAACATCCGAGCATCCAGGAAACATAAGGAAAACCAACACTGCGTTTTGAGGTTAAAAGGGAAAAAGATGCAAATAGACCTTATTAGAACCTTCATCCTTTTCTGAAATCATCACCCATGAGCCTGAGTGGTAGGCAGAGATCAGGACGTTCTCAGGGCAAGCGAGATCTCAAATCATATAGGCTTGGGTAGGTCAGACCCTTCCAATAGAACCTGCTTGCGCTTGTCTCCTGACCTTTCCCCCTTAAAGTTGCATTGAGATAAGAGATTCTTGTCTGGGCCATCTGATGCAATAATCCAGTTCTGCTTTAAAGCAAGTAGACTATAGTTGCCTGGATGGTGGGTGGGGGTGGGGGGTGGGTGATCCCAGGTTTGACCACTTTGCATCAAAATTGTTTTCACTTGGGAGTTTGTGCTTCAGCGACCCTGAAAAGCTGAAAAGCGCATGGAAGGTTCAGGAAAGGCCAGAGGAAATTTTGATAAATGACCTGGTCCTGTGCATGTGTTTTTGTGTGTATATTTCTGAGAAGTTCCACTGGGGATCTTTCCTCCTGGCTTCCATCTGCTTCCATTTGCTGCCCCACCCCCAGAGGTCAGTCTCCTCATTTGATTTTCCACATCAACCCCTTGACTTTCATCTGCTCTTTAGAGAGATGGCTTATACCTGATTAGGTTCCTATGTTTCCCCATGAGTCTGGGAACCCTGAGCTCTGGACCACAGTCATCATCTTGCCCCTCTCAACTTAAAAAATAGTCACAACCTGAAAGTTGACAGTTATGTTTTATTCAATGGGAAGTTTTAGGACTTCAAGCCCAGGAGACAGCATCTCAAGTAACCCTGAGAGAGCAGCTCCAGGGAAGCAAGGGGAGGAGCCAGTTCATGAAGTTGTAAAACAAAGGGCAGGTAGCCTGAACATAAAGAGTATTTTTAATTAAAGGAAACCTGCTATCTAAAGTGAAGGAATTTAGCGCTTTTCTATGTAGGGGAAGATGCAAGAGTCTGGTCTCACTGAAATCATGCCTTCTGTAAGTATCTCAAGGAAGCCTGGCACGCTGCAGTCCATGGGGTCGCAAAGAGTCAGACATGACCGAGTGACTGAATTGGACTGAATATGTATCTCAGCTGTCTGGGGCCAGTGTCATGTGTTTTTTTTACATTCCAAGTTCCCCAGTGGTGCCTCATGGGTGCAGGGCCACAGGTATTGTTTTCTTTCCTGGTTTCCCTTAGGGTTCAGAAATTCACTGATTGTGGCCCCTTTGTTTATTGATATGGCAGGACTACACTATTCCATTTCTCACTCCCAATCCAGCCACATGACTCTGACCAGGTCTTCTGAGGAGCCAAGTCACCTAGTTGGAGAATTAGGTGACCAGCATGACAGACAGGAGTGGAGAAAACCCACTTAGTGATGGCGAGAAATAAGGCTGGCCAGGAACATGGGAAATGCACGTGTATGGTGTGTATCCGTGTGTGACATGTGGTGTGTGACAGAGGACCTCAGTGGGCCAAGGACTTAGGCAAGATGAACTACGAGACCGCTGCGTTTTTAGAGCAGGCGGAACAGTAAGATTCAAACTCTGTGTTACAGCTGCCTGGAGTAGAAAAGGCCAATCATGGATAAAAGCTACAATACCATTATCCTTTATCCTGCAGTTCCTTCACTGAACTTATTTTACTTTTGTAGACACTAAAATAAAACAGTTCACTGGAGAATTAGTGGAGTGACTGATTTTGTTTCTTTGCTCCTGAGAGTAATTGAGAGAACAGGAAACTATCGTAAACAAAAGAACAGCCTCTAATTCAATCTAACAGATGATTAGACCATCACAACCAAAAGATTAGGTTATTTGAACATTTCAATAGATTATACACTATTTTAATCAGATTTTTAAAAAATTATACAATTTTTAAAGGTTCCTTTTCTTTTACAAAATTACTAGCTATATTCCCTGTGCTGTACAATACATCTTGTAGCCTGTCTTATCCCCAGTAGTTTGTACTGCCTACTCCCCTACCCCTATATTGCCCTCCTTCCACTCCTTTTTAGGATTGAGTAATATTCCAGTGTGTAGCCATCCATTTTGTTTATCCAGTCATCAGTGGATGGGCATTTGGTATTTGCACCTATTAAGGATAGAACTATTATAGACATTTACCTGCAGAAGTCCATGCCAATGTATGTTTTCATTTTTCCGGTGGTGGTCGAAGGAGTGGAATCGCTGAGTTATGTAGTAACCCAGGCATTCTTAAAGCTTTACTCTAGATCAGGCAGAGTGTGGCTTCTACTACGTCCCCTAGACCAGAGTGAGTTGCAGATCTTTACAAGGGTCGTGACTGTCCAGAGGGCTTCAGCAGGGTCCTCATGTCAAGCCCTCAGAGTGGAACCTGACACCTAGGAGGTACTCAATAAATATTACATACTCCCTGTTGTCATTCTCTTGATTACTAAGAATAATACAAAACTGGGGCCATAGGGAAAACTTAGGACTTAGGTTGACAACCATCAGTCAGTCTGACAGCAGATTCGTCCTCAGAATTTTGGAGATTATGATTACAGATTAACAGTATTTGAGTCAGAAAGTGAGAACTAGAGGCTACTAGAGGTCACAGTGACCACCAGCACTGGACAAGATCATCAGGAGGCATCTCACATTCATTCCAGAAAATGTGGAACTTCGGCAAAATTGTCAGAATAAAAAGCACCTGTGAGAGACAGTGCTTTGGTTTCTTTCCTTCCAGTATTTTTTTCTATGAATTATGTGTGTTAAGCATATATTGCATATCTTAATAAAACTAGATTGTAAGATATATAGTTTATATGTTACATTTTATCATTTAACATTAAATTAGGAGCATTTTCCCATATTATTCAGTATTGGTTTATAATGGCTACATGACCTAGCTAGTTGTATGTCCTTTTACTTAGTAATTTGGAAAGTTTATAATGACACACAACTTGGTGAATTTCTACATGTTGCACACATCCATAAGACAAGACCACCACCCAAATGGAATTACAGGATCCTCTGATCTCTTCTAGTCCATAACCATCCCATGTTCATGAAATGATTCCCAGTTTATCTATATACCACCTTATTACTGGACACATAGGTGACTTCCAATCTTTTGCCCTTATAAACAATGCTGCTGTGGTGATCTTCCTTGTAGGGACACATTTGTATCTGACTGCTTCCTCTGGATACATTTCTAAAAGCTGCAAAATCCCGAGTCAGAGGGTGTGAATGTTTGGAAGCGCTCTCAGTTGAAGTGCTGTGTCCATATCAATCCTGTTACTTCAGAATTCCCCTCCCTGTGCTTCTGCTACACTTTGCCTGGACAGTGCAGTTATGGTATTGTATTAATGAACCCCTAACCCATTTTTAGGACTTGGCTTCAAAACTAGCTCCACAGGGGACTTCCCAGGTGGTCCAGTGGTTAAGAATCTGCCTTCCAATACAGGGCATGCAGGTTTGATTCCTGGTCGGGGAACTAAGATCCCACATGCTGCAGAGCACCTAAGCCCTCATCCCCACGCCACAAGAGAAGCCGGCTCACGGCAACAAAAGATCCTGAGTGCCACAACCAAGACCAGTCGCAGCCAAGTAAATGTTTAAAATGGGTAACTACATATTCTCCATACATCTGTGTGTGCCCATGTTCATCCTCATGTGTATCTTTAATGCAGTACTTCATTTATTAAATATTTGACCCTCCACTGTGTGACAGGTCTGCATAAATACGTCTGGTGTATGTATGCAACTACCATGTATTCTATCTACTGGGCTTTTCTGATGGCTCAGTTGGTAAAGAATCTGTCTGCAATGCAGGAGACCCCGGTTCAATTCCTGGGTTGGGAAGATCTGCTGGAGAAAACGATAGGCCACCCACTCCAGTATTCTTGGGCCTCCCTTGTGGCTCAGCTGGTAAAGAATCTGCCTGCAATGTGGGAGACCTGGGTTTGATCCCTGGGTTGGGAAGGGAAAGGCTACCCACTCCAGTATTCTGACCTGGAGAATTCCATAGACTGTATAGTCCATGGGGTCATAAAGAGTTGGACATGACTGAGCGACTTTCACTTCACTTCTATGTACTGGGCTTCCCAGATGGCGCTAGTGGTAGAACCACCCACCTGCCAATGCAGGAGACTATAAGAGACAAGAGTTCAATCCCTGGGTTGGGAAGGTCCTCTGGAGGAGGACTGGCATGGGAACCCAGTCCAGTATTTCTGCCTGGAGAATCCCTCGGACAGAGGAGGCTGGTGGGCTACAGTCCGTAGGGTGGCAAAAGAGCTGGACACAACTAAAGCAACTTAGCACAGACATATGCACTTTTATCTACTTGGGGATACAGAATCAGTACCCTTAACAGAGCTCACAGTCATCTTAATGTTTCTTCTTAGTTTACTAACAGCAGGCCAAAGGCGTGCTTTCCAGATTTTTTTCTTAAACAATCTGAATCATGCTGTGAGATGGGTCGGGGTGGGGGGTAGAGTGGGGGTGGGAAGCAGCTTATTTCTAAGGACCCTTTATTTAAAAAGACAAGTTTGAAGTTAAAAGTAATGGCAGAACCCGAATACACTTGGGGGAGGGCTTGTTTGTTTTATCTGTAATGAGATAAAAAGTATCTCCAAATGGGCTGGTTTCCAACCTGGACACCGTGTACGCAAAGCACCTCAATCTAGGAGGGAGAGTGAATAAATTAAAGAGGTAATTTGCCCATATTTATTTTCTCCTACAAGTGTGATGTAAAACTTTTCACACGTGCAGGAGCAGGCAACCACAACCACGTGGGGAAGCAGCCGTTTTTTGCAAATAAAAATGCTTCCCAGAAGCATAACAAATGCAAGACTAACAGGTGTAGCACAGAGCCGAGGCGCGCATGTGGTTCTCGTCAGCTGCCTCTCTCCTGTTTTAAATGTAGGTCTTCCTGTAACAAGAAGAAAAGTTTTTTCTCTCGAGTCTGCGGCTAATGATCCACTCACTCAGCCTGCCTTTTTTTACCCCTTTGCATAACCGTATATTTAACAAGAGCTTCCACGGAGACAGCTGGCAATGAGGAGGCGAGGGGCGGGGAGAAGCCCTTAGACTTGACATTTAACAGTTCTGGGTTTGACCGATAACTCTGGGTGACCTCGGGCCTCAGTTTCCTCCTTTGTAATGGTGTTTCAGTTTTCCAGCACCACCATGCAAAGCAGGGTGGGAGGGTCTTTTAAACCAGAGATTCTCAACAGGGGTCGATTCTACCAGCCAGGGGACCTCTGGCAGTGACTGGGGACATTTTTGGTCCCCTGCAGGAAAAGGGTGTTACTGGCACAGACCAGGGATGCTGCCGAACGCACAGGACAGGCCCTACAACAGAGTGATCCAGCCCCAAATGTTACTGGTGCCCAGGCTGAGAAACGCCGGAGTGGACACAAGTTTGCAACGTTGGTGTCAACTCATGCGGCCTCGGGGCTTTCCTAGCTGCGGTAGCGGCTCCTCCGTGAGACACTTTGCTGTCTCATGTTTTGGAGATCGTAGCCCGAGGCGCTGCAGACCCCCGACTCGCACCCACCCCCTCTGGAGCGTCCCACAGCGCTCCTCAGTTGACCCTTCCGCGCACAGAATTACAACGTGGACGTCTGCCTCCTGGCCTCCTCGAACGCAGAGGAGCTAGGAAGGACCCCAGGGCTCAGGAAACTTGGCAGCTTCTCCCGCCCGCGATTCCCGTCATCTTCGTCAGAATGGGGAAAGCTTTTCTACCCTAGGAGTGGGGTCCTTCATTCTGTCCTCTCCGCCCTGCTGCCCTGAGGGCGTCCGCCCAGAGCGCCAGGGTTCAAGGACTCAGCGCTCACCTAGCGTTTCCGTCGGAAACCCCATGCCTTCACCCCCTCAACCTCCCGGCTTGGGTGGGGGCGGGGCCTCCAGGCGGCGGCCGTTGCCCCGCCCAACCGCCTCCCAACGGCTCTCTGGGCCAAGCGGCGGGGCGGAACAGAGGTCGGGGCGACTGCGCCTGCGCGCGCATGCGTGGAGTCTAGGGGCGTGGCCTGCGGGTAGCCCCGCCCAGACTCGGCGTCTCTGCCCGCCCTGTCTCCCAACCTCCTCAGCGTGGCGCCGACGCTGCGTGCGGCGCGGGTTACCCAGAGTGCTTCGCGCGGGGGTAGCTCACTGGAGTTTGGTTCTCGAGGCGGCGGCAGCAGCGGCGACGGCTCCGGCGGCTCCTCCTCCTCCTCTGGTGGTGGCGGCGCCCCGGGCCTGAGCCCCGGCCCCGGCTCACCTCTCCGTCACCCCGCGCGCCCCCTCTTTCCCCGGCGCCGCGGGGAACATGAAGCTCCGCTCCTGGAGGCCGGCGAGTGAGTGACCCCGGTCCCCCGCCTCAGCCCGCCTGCCCGCTGGCCCGGCCGCTCCCCCCCGCCTCGCCCAGGCAATGACAGCGGCTCCGCCGTCTCCGCAGCAGATCAGGGACCGGCTGCTGCAGGCCATCGACCCCCAGAGCAACGTAAGTGCTCCTCAGACGGGTTAAAGTGGAGGCCGCGTGGGCCCAGGACCCTCCCCCTCCCTAGTGCTCCTCGTCTGCCGGGCTCCGAAGGATCCCCCAGACACCCAGCTGCCCCTGAGGGCCGCTGCCATCCCTGTCTCTCTTCCCCCGGGCCCGGGCCGGGGGCTGGTCGGGCAGCCCGGCAGCGCTCGGTACGTGAGGCCGAGGCTTTAATGCGGCCTGGGCGAAGGGAGCAGATGGGAGCTGAGACTAGAGTTTTTCCCCCTCATCCACTCTAATTCTACGACCCTTGCTGTTCCTGACTGTGCTCGCTCGCCTCGCCCTTATCATAGGACCCGCGACCCCCGGGAAGCCCTCCCGGCGGGGGGGAGGGGAGGGGGAAAGGCTGTGAGCAACTGGTGTTCGGGGTAGGACTGGGGAAGCCCGTGCCGCCTGTGTCTCGGCCTTCTCTGTGATGAGAGAAGTCTTATTTACCTTTCCTCCCGGCTGGAAGAACCTTTCTGGCTTCGAAGGGAGCACCCCCCCCACCCCCCCTCACCCCC
>SJYX01006552.1:9803-120314 GCA_006410675.1 Oreotragus oreotragus | reverse complement strand
CACCCCCCCTCACCCCCCCGCCCCGGCCTCCTTTACACCTAGCCGGGTGCCCAAGGCGCGTGGAGAGTCCCTTTCGGTTCTGAGAGTGGACTTGCCTTCGCTGGGTCTCTCTCGGGGTCGCTGCCGACGGAAAATGATCTTGTGGAGAGTGGGATTCTTCCTATTACCTTTCTGGGCCTAAGTATTCCTTGCGTCTCAGACCAAGGCAGAGCCCCGCTTTTTGGTAGTGAATTAGAGGTGATTATGTGCTCTTCCATTCCACCCAGAGCCCTTCTTCGTGTGCCCGCTACGTGGGGCCCTAGCCTGTTGGTTTGTGACCTAGACAGTCAGGGTTAACCCCAGGGTATCGCTTTCTCAGGTGCTGCTCCACCGAGGCTGCTGTTTGTGGAGGGATCTCCCCTGCCCTTCACCGTGTGTGTTGGGAAAGATTCATCTAATTCTTATATTTTCTCTGAGTGGTTGTCCGTGATAGGGGTTATTTTCCCTTGTGGCCAGAGCAGGTTCAGCAATGGCAAGATGTTGTAGCATCCAGGTATGAACTGAGCCCCTGCATTTCCTGGGAGACCAGGAAGTGGCCATTGAAACCACTTTAATGTGCTGGGGATGGAAGAAATAAACCATCTTTGGCTTGGCCAGGTAACTTAGGTTTCTGTCACTGTGGGGACTTTTGCTTTTCCTTTACATGAGTTTTGCTGATTACTTTTAGCAGTAGGTTTTGGCCAGCACTGTGGGAATAATTCATGGTTGGATTGTACAAATTTGGTAGAAAGAGAGGAGTTGTGATCTTTATAAGACTGATTTCTGTATCATAAGTAATTCTTTCATTCCTGGTCTTCAGGCCCCATGAAGATAGACTTGGTGGTACTTGTCTTTAATAAATGTTGTATACATTTTTGTTATGACTTTGGGGGTGGAGTAGGCACAAGCTATATAAAACCTTGCAGAATTTTTGCAGTAACTGGTGCTGCAGCAATTCCCAAGACTGAAAAATTAGAGGATAAAACAAGTGAAATGAAAAATGTAACCTTGATGACTTTCACCTCAGAGTGTAATTTCTTGAATTCCATGTGCTTGTTTGCCTTGCAGAGATTCTGAATGGTTGCTGAGATATTAGCACTGATCCTAATACCACCTAGGAGAGCTTTGGGATCAGGAGGCGCTTTAAACAGGCAGTCACCATGTTGTAGATTAGGTGGGGCGGTGACCTCAGGGGTTCCAGTGTTTTGTAAGACTCTAAAGGGTTCCTAGGAGAACAGGAGGACGAGGATCCAAACCCATGGTTGTGTTCTGTATCATGGAGTGCACATTTCATGTGGCTTATCTGGGACAACTTAGAGTCTTACTGATGTAAGTATAGTGGATGAAATCGCGGTATTGTCTCTGAATATGAGTGGTGAGAAAGTGCCTCCTTTAAATGCTGCTGTTGTCACTGATGTTCCCTGAGTATTGTTACAAGCCATTTGACAAGAGTGTGGCTTGGAGCAAACTCCAGGGAGAAACTCAGAGCCATGGAGGAATAGGTTTCTGGTAGAGATGGTGTGACCATATTTCTGCAGTTTCTCTTGATTGAACTGGGCCCAGGTGAGAGCTAGGTGCCTTCATCAAGGCATTGCCAGCACACAGCTGCT
The DNA here is from genome assembly GCA_006410675.1 of Oreotragus oreotragus. Lineage (NCBI taxonomy): Eukaryota > Metazoa > Chordata > Mammalia > Artiodactyla > Bovidae > Oreotragus > Oreotragus oreotragus. The sequence goes on along the minus strand of SJYX01006552.1, from coordinate 118,686 downwards.
CTTCTCTGCCTTACCCAAGCAGAAACTCCACTTCTGCATAGTTGGTTGACACATATTTAAGATGCTCCTGGAAAATAAAAATGGGGACAGCGTTGAAGAGCCAACACTAAAATTAAACCTCTTCTGAGAGAAGCCACAGAGAATTGTGTCATTAATGCTTACCTTTATGGGCATGCAATTATGACAACAAACTTAACTTTTGCTTGAAAAGTCAGTCAGGGAGCTGACTTAATATCCACAAGTATCTAAAAAGTTAGGGAAGTAACAAAGTAACATTTTCTGATCATCTCCCTGACAAAGAGGGTTCTTAAGAGGAAAGTTCTTTGCTCTAAATTCTAGCCTCTGGAGTACTTGAATATCTATAGCATCAAGCTTTGATTTAATAATTTTTGCCACTTCAGTAATAAATTCTGTACACTCCTTTTCAAAAAGCAACTGAAAGTTTTTTTATAACAGTGGAAGCCTTACTCTTAGCATTGTATGGCAGCCCAGGGTGTTGAAAATCTTTCCGAAGTGCACTGTGTGCCTTTGTTAATCTTGTTTTGTCATGGATAAAGTTGAGGAGGACTGTTTTCTTCCTGCCCAGAAATCAGTCAGTCCACTCAAGTATAGTCTCATCAGCAAGTGATTAGGTTCCTCATCAGCAAGTGATTAGATTCCCGTATGTATTGGACACTCCTTATTTTGCCAAAGTTCGGGCTTTGTCTTCCAGGCCAGAGGACAGCCTTCAGGAGGAGTTTGTTGCTCTGTCTAGAGCAGAAGTGTTAGGCGTGCTTTCTAAGTGCTGGTTAAACTGCTGAACCCTAGACTCCTTCTTGGGTTCTCCAGCAGGAAATCTCAGGACTACATTTCTTCCTCAGTATTCTGCAGACTTCAGGTGCCAAGGGGAGGTGACCAAGGGGCCTCTGCAGAGAGACACATGGGAAAGATCATTTTCCTACCTAAGAATTGGAAGGTGAGGATACCGTGAGCTTCCTTGGGCTGTGGGTTCCTCATCCACAACCTGGGACTGGGGACTGGTGTGTTTGCCCCATAAAGCTCCCTCTAGATCCAGGTTCAGATTCTGGACCTGGGCATCAGACGCTAACATGAATTGTTGTTCTAGAAGTTTTGTCTTTTGATGCAGTATCTATTGTGTGAATTTTCTAAGTAACAAATACTAACACACTTTTGCACAGAGAAGTATGCTTTGCCTGACTTTGTGCAACACTTCAACAAAGTCTCCTGCTTCCTTCCAACAGCCTGTAAAGGGAGGTGGGGTGCGTGGCCAGTCCCGCTTTCTGTGGGTGCAGAAGCCGACATCATGGCCATAGGTGCTGCTTAATGTCTTCCATGGCCTGGAGAGGACAAAATGCCTTTGTTTCCTACTGACTTAACGTGAGGTGACTGCCCTAAAGTTAGGGACTTACCCAGAGTTATTAAGCGATAATGCTTCCAACTTTATTTAAATGCACTGTAGTGATCTCAAATGTGGAGAGACGGCTTCAGAAGAGGCCATGAGGGCAGTGTTCTTGAACTGGTAAGAAAAGATATGGGCGCCTCTTCTTTCCCACACAAGTTTGTAAGAGATTGCAACTTGGGTTCAATTTACCTGTGATGGATCCAACAGGATGATGACATTAGACAACCTGTACCGGAAACATCTGAAGGTTTCTGTCAGGGGAACAGAATCCTGGGCCAGACTACACTGTGAAGTGGTAACTGCCAACTGATGTGGAACCTGTCATGAGTCTGGTGTTCCAGCTTTCTTTTCTGCTTCAAGATTACAGCACCTCTGGTGTTTTTATAAAGCACCATTGATCCTGCAGAAAAGAGGAATCTTGTAAGTTCAAAAATGGAAGGCTGTTAGTTCCAATTCTCATTAATACATTAAAACATGTGAAATCAAAACATGTGGACTCTTCCTGACCACGCCAGTGGCCCAGATTCAGTAGCCTTCCTGTCTTTGCTCTTTCTGTTGTGGCCAGGATGTGGGAGGACAGCAGGATGGCAATTGTGACTTTGGGAAGTGGACAGGTGACAGTGTTGGTTGTCAGCAGATTTAAGTCCTTGTTGTGACTCGCCCTCTTCCTCAGAAGAAGGTGGACTTTGCTTCCTGTCTTCACGGAGGTCCTCAGAGGTGGCTCTCATCAGGGGATGTTGTCCTGGCTGCAGGTCACAGAGGCCTGGAAGACAGTTCAGATCGGCTTAGGGGAGAGGCATTTGTCCTGATACAGATACAGACAGGCACTGTGGTCACTTGGGCTCCCAACACTGCTTCGAGTGGTGGGCCATGCCCTCCAAGGGGCCAAGCTTGGCGTTATGTGAAGGAGGAGCGGTCTGCTCTCTTTGCCTCATTTTGTCCATGTGTCTGTCTTCACAGATGGAGTTCTGATTTATCCAGAACTGATCTTAATCCATCATGGGGTCTCCTGCCACCCCACCACTGTCAACTGCTTTCTGGAAGCTGGGGGCTCTGTCTCTCAGCAGAAGTTGTGCTTTTTCTCTTTATTCCTGGTGGTGGCTGTCCTGAGTCTGCCTGGTGCCTGCGGGGCCAACTTAGCTGGTTGTCAGGTTGGGTGCCTGAATTTGTGGCTCAGTGGCTGCCTGCGTAGGCAGTGCATTTGCAGTCCAGCCTTGTGAGTGCCCACACTTAGAGCCCCTTCTCCCACTGCTCCTTTTCATTCTCTGGACTGAGCAGGTATTGACACAGGGATTCCATGAATTGGAAAGCATTTCGTGCATAAGGAGGGCCTACCAGTATTGCGCATGCTGGATTTAAAAGTACACTCCAGTGAATTTCAGTTCTTGGGAGGCAGTACACCTACATTTCAACCACCAACTGGACTCACGCTGTTTATGGAGATATGATAAAACTGGAAAAGGTGGCTCAGCTGTAAACATTTCTAGTGAGTGTTTATGGTGCTGGCTGTGGCAGGTGCAGACCTGGGGATACCCAGCCACTACCCTGCAGGGACCTGGAGCAGGCGTAGTGTGCACATGGATGGTCTGGGGTTGGGGCATCCTCACAGGGCTACAGCTCTTAGATCCAGATGGAACAGTTCTTCATGTGTCTTATTCAGAGATGGTTCAGAATCCTTAAGAACGTAAAATGACTTTGTAGAATCATTTTTTCCTTCATCATTTGTGTTTTCAGAAGGAAAAGGAAGTCATTTCTTGGTTTGTTTCTGACCTGAGGGGAATGGAGAGTTTGGAGGAATAGCTGGCAAGTCATTGAACAATCTACCCTCTCAGCAATGGGATAGGAAGAGGGCTGGTGAAGGGCCTGGAGGCTGGTTTACAGTACGGGTTTAGGTTGGCTCTGTGTGGCTTCTGGAGGCAAACTTAGGACTCAAAAGGCAGGAGTTCATGGGACGTAGATCCTGTTGGACTCGGGGGAGCTCTTCTTGATGATCATCAGAGCTGGCTCAAGAGTCCAGGGCCAGCGTGCCAGTAGGGTGTCGGACAGGACTGGGCCCTTGGTCAGGACTCAGACTCTTGACCTGTGAGTTCCTGGAGGTTCTGTGATTATGTATGGAGCCTGTTAAAATGAAGGGTCATGTCAGATGTGCCCCAGCTAGGTAGGTGGTGTTAAAAGCCTTCAGATGCTCCTGGGACTGCAACAGAGTTTCCTGGATTTGTCCATTGGCAACTATAAAATGAAGAGCTGCCATTTATTAGCACTTACTGTGCGCCAGGAATGTGTAGTGTGCTTTGCATCCTGGGTGGTTCTCTGAACCACTCTTCCACATGGATGCTCCATCTTCATTTTAGGGAAGAGCAGAGGTTGAGGGATCTTTCTAGTGTCACAGAGGTGGATATGGGAAAGCTTTGTGCCCAAATCCAGTGCTGGTTGGCTCTGAAGCCAGTGGGCCTAACAACCTGTTACATAAGCAGTGCCCAGAATGAAAGTTGAAGTCCAGTGCATCTTCTGAGGTTTACCTTAAATGTGAAGTGTTTTTAAACGTTAAGCTTTGCCTTTCCATTTTCTTCCCAGTTCATACAACCTTTCCCACCTAAAAATCTTCTGGCCTGCTGGCTCCTAACCTTCTGGGGTATCAAGTTCCATTTTTATGATCAGAAGCATTCAGGAACATCCACCTGATGCCATCAGTACACCTGATGGCAGGTGTACTGTTTTGTTTTTTAAAAATTCAAGGACAGAAGCTGCTCCTAATCCAGGAATGTTGTGAAGTAAAGTTATAGCTTGTCATCAAAACAGCATCTACGGGAACTGGTAAGCTGACTTTACCTGTTTGTGTGGCACCTTGGGTCGGGCCCTTTGCGCTGCCTCTTGCTGGGGCCTCCTGTCTTCCCTGCCTCTCTCCCTTTTCCAGAAACCTTTCCCGCTTTAATCCAAGACAGTCTCCTTCAGGCACCTAACAGAACTTAAAAATTCTACATTCCTGCTGAGACTAGATCTGTTCCCATGGGATGGCAAGTTCCTTGGTAACAGAGCAAGAGTTATGCCCCAACTGTCCAGAAAGAACTTCTTCAGCGAGTGGGTGCTTAGATGCTTGATGATGTTCTTGTGAAAGGGCTGGTCTTCAGAGCTGGCTGTCAACATTTACTGAGTAGGTACAGGTTGCCAGCACTTTGCACATTTAACCTATACAGCAATTCAGCAACCTGGTGAGGCATGTACCAGTTTGGAAACTGGGGCTCAGTGGACACACTGGTAGAAGGGATGGCTCTGGGGTTGGAACCTCTCCACTCAGTCCTCACCCATCTGCTGCTGCCTCCCATGTCACTCGGGAGAGGGCAGGCATTCCACTCTCTTGCCTAGATTTGGATCCTTAGGCTGGATTCTTCTGTGCAATATTTTTGTTCAGCAGAAAAGTTGTACCTGAATACTCTGCTTTCTCTTGAATCAGCTGAGAAGAAGGTGTTTTTCACTTTTTGTTTCTTGGCTGGCATTTTTCACCCCTGACAGAGAAGGTGGCTCTTGATCTTAGGTCCCTGTCTATCTGTGATCCCTGGAGACACTGATCAAATGCCACATAGAGACTCTTTGGCCTTTTTTGATCATTGACAAACCAAACCCTTTCTGGACACCCCCACCCCCCAGCCCCCGTAGATTTCATTCTTCAGGGCCAGAAGGTGGGTGATGCTTTTTCCAGGCCACACTTCATGGTAGGCCAGCCTGGTGGCTGCTATGGAGACTCTAGCCACTTGTCCACTGTGTACAAGGTGATTTTGTAGGTGGCTGGCCCTAGCTCTGTGCCGGGGGTTCTGTGGTGGAGCCAGGGGAATTACTGATGGAGCACTCGGCTGCGCGTGACCGTGGCTTTCACCGAGAGGCCGTTGGTGGCCTGGCTGTGCTCTTCCAGGTGCCGCTAACCCCGCTCTCCTGCTTGTACCTTCAGCTGCGTCCCCTGCCCCGGCCACACTTGGCTCTGCAGAGCACCTGCCCTGCTAAGCTGGCCTTGGCTCTCCTGGCACACACCTGCGGGCTGGGCTCCCCTTGTCCCTGCGATGCCTTACTTGGATATCCCCCCTCTCCTATTCCAGCTTAGCTCTCTGGACCCCTCTGCCATCAGGTCCCTGGTCCAGCTTGGGGTGAGTCGTGGGCTGGTGGCCACAGGGTGATCCCCAACATAGCTACCTGTGTCCTTAAGGCCAGTCCTTCTTGAAAGCCATTTCCAGTGAACACGTCCCAGCTTTTTTTTTTACCCCCTTGGTGTGCCTTGGCATCTGTGCCAGGCAGATAGTTGGCAAGCCAGCTTTTTAGTGCTGCCGGGGGGGTGAGTGACACTGATGTGGAGGTATGTGGAAGAGGAGCAATGGTTTTCCACCCTTTCTGCTAATTATTTCACATTGTTTCCTTCAAGCATGCAGTTAGATAGTTGCAGGCAGAGCACCTTTCCTACTTTTGCATTGGCTTGTCTTGCACAGAGGCCCAGAAGTGGATCTCTTCTCAGGTGACACCCTGGCTTTACTCCATCTCTGTTTTGCTTTTTGTCATGTTGCCTTTGCACAGTGGTTATCGTCTCCCTAGCCCCTGTAGCTTTGGGAATCACTCTTACCGACCGTCATCCAGGGCAGAAGAGGAAGGTACCTCTTCCCCAGAAGGCCGTGTAGATGTTTCCTGGTACTTTGATTGAATTTGTCTGGACTTTGATTGAATTAGCATACTGTGTTGATTGGTTCACCCCTAAATCAGGGCATGGTGTTATTCCACCCAGACTGACCCAGAGTAGGGCACTGTTCATGGGAGAATAGGGTGGGAGTTGCCTGGTAGTGACCCTGGGTGATGCCTTTGAGGTGCTGCTTTAGTTACCTCTTTAAAAATTAAAATTTTGATATGATCGCACCTTCAAGTAGTTGGGTGTTGTGCTGGGCCCGGAATTGGGTCCAGGTGACAGAATGGACATAACTGAAATGTGAGTTCTGGAGTAAGCAACGGGTGGTTTGCATGGTGTCAGATCGCAGCATGGGGTTCTTAAGTACCCCTTGTTCTGGCTGAACTGCAGACTCTGATTTGCCTGCAGTCACACTTGGGTGCCTTGTGTTAGTGCAGGTGCCTGGTTGCGGCTTCTGGCCCCATCCTGGGCTAAGGAGCCCTCTGGGAGTCCAGGGGAGCCTCAGCACGGCCCTTCTTGTGCTCTTTCCCACTCGCGCCTGGGTGAGGCTGGGTGGGAGGAGGCGGTGCCCGTGACCAAGCAGCCGTCGAGCTCTCCAGCCTTGTGTCCTCTCAGGCTCAGCATGGATGGCTCCTGGGAGGCCTGGTCACAGCTGATTGTTATGCCCATTTCCTCTTAAGTGTCCCCTTTCCCTGCTTAACAGAAGCTGGCACCTACTTGCATTTTAGAGTTTGGTTTCTTTCGCTTAGGTCAGCTGAGATAGAGCGGGTCAGGTGATCTTTCATGACCCTTCATTTTCCCCTTCCTATGTGTCTGGGGAGCTCTGACAAGCACCCAAAGTTGGTGATGTCTGCTCCCCCTTGACTGGATGCTGGCAGCTGGGCAGTGGCAAACGTGGGCCACGTGTTACTATTGAGGCGTGTCTGGGGGCAGAGAGGTTTGTGAATGGACATTTCACTTTCGCTTCTATTTTAAAGGAACTTCAAATTCTTAAGCATTTAAAGTTCTCCCTTTGAAGGCTGGTCAGCAAGCCAAAGCTGCTGCTGCTGCATGCAGGAGCTTCACTTCTCACCGTCACCCTCCTTAATGAGGTGAGCTCATCCTGCATTTGTTTGTAAGGTTTCTCCTTGCACCGAGTCAAAATATTGTTTGGGATTGAAATTGGAGTGGGAGAACTGAGAGGGAAGCTGCTCTTGTTTTTTGTCCTCTATACCACGTGCATCTGTGTGTCGTGTGGATAGGCTTGTTCCACGTGGTGGAAAATGTAGCAGCTCTGGGATTTGAACTCTTGAAGGCTCGGACAAGGATGGATCCACTTGCCGATTGAAAGCTCCTGGAGAATCGCTCTGACTTGGCTTGGGGGCGGGGTGAAAATGGTCGTGTCCGCAGGAAGTTGGGGAGGAGCTTGCAGAAGCAGCTCTGCGGTGCAGACAGAAGCTGCAGGTGCCCCCAGCGGCTGCAGCCCTCCTGCGTGGCGCGGCAGCAACGGGGGGCCACTGGTCTGGACAGGAGGTGGGGACTGTCTTTGGATTACTGGTGGACCTGCTTGGCGGCCTGCCTCAGAGTTAGGGGAGTAAGCGTCTGCCTTTCGCCCTGGGAATGATGCTCCTTTGTCAGGAGTATAGTCGGCATGGTTTTCTGTCCTGTGGGTGGTGGGCTCCCCCAAGTCAGGAAATAGGAAGTGGCATCATCTGCTTTGTGAGATGAGCTGGCCTTGGGCATGAGGATGCATTACTGACGCTTGTCACTTGAGGCCGTCTCCCTGGGTCATTATGCTGGCCTTAGTGACCCACCACAGGCTCAGTGCTGAATGCAGCTGCTTGGGAACGAAGGAGGCCTGAGGCCTAACGCTGAGTGGTTGCTGTGGTTGGCCCCCTGAACTGTACTGCACTGGCCTTTCTGCTCTCTCCAGACCTCCTGCTCATTGTACCTCCTTGCCTTTGAATATTTGACTTTGCTTTGAGGACCCCTGTCTGGCCTTTAAGACTTTCCCCAGATGTCTCACCATGGTTTCCAGTGGGCCCTGGGCGCTTGCAGGCCAGCCAACTACTGGCCTCGGCATGCTATGCTGTTGGTTGGTGGCGCCACAATCCATTGCTCTGCTGGCTGCCTCCCTTGGTTGCCCCATTCCTGTGAATGGGATCTCTACGGAGATATAGCCTCTTCCCAGCCAGTCTTCTGCATCCAGATCTTATCTGTGTACCAGCCCCAGAGTGAGTGTTCAAAAAGACTGGGATGTTTCACTCTCTCTGTTGGGGCCATGTGGCTGACTGGGTAGCGTGGGAGCTCTGTAGATGACATAGTGAAGAAGGCAGTCTTTCTCCAGGTGGAAAACTTGGGCTTTAGAGATGGGCAGAACTGAGCTGGGAGCGTGACTCTGCTGTTCGCCATGTAGTTTTGGATGAAGTTAGGTTTGCAGCCTTAGTTTCCTTTGGAGGATGTGCTAGTGGGACATCCTCTGCTGAGAGTGGGATATGGTCCCTGGCCTGAAGCATCCTGGGTCTTGATGTGTGGCTGACAGTTCACGGACTGGGCAACTCACCCAGCTTCCATCCCTTGGTGGGTGTCCTTAGGATGCTTAGGGCTACATCTTTCCTGGCCAGTGATTGGTTCAGGGATGGACCTGTGACCATTTGAAAGCTGTAATGCTTTGCTGGGGTACTTGGGGGAGACTTAAATGGGAACGACGTGAACAGGTTGCTGCTAGGGTCTGCCGCGTGAGGACAGCCTGCCCAGGAGTAAGACTGGCCCAGAGGGATGGGGAGGAATAAGTTGCTGGGGCTCAGTTGGCCCTAGGTGAGTTGGTGGCGTCTTTTCTTGGTGAAGTCCATTGATTTGTTCTGACCTTCCTGTCACTTGCAGCTGAGAGAGTCAGCTGAGCAGCGTGTCTAGTCTCTGGCATCCTCTCTCCTGCCCTGCTCCAACCTCTCTCAGCTGCTCATCAGCTCCTGACCTGCTGTGGCAGCCCCACCTCGATAGTCTGCCCTCCGCTCTCTTTCCTTCCTACCTGCTTCTCTGGGCTCAAGGTGCAGCTTTCCTCCCACAGCAAGGCCCTTGCCAGCTGTCCAAGGGGCACTGTCTTCTCTTCCTGGCACCCTGGTCTGATCTTGCCCACCTTTAACCTGTCTGGCCTGCCTGTGTCCCCTTCTGCTTTGGTCTCTTTCTCGCTGTTGTATATAGTTAATTCTGTTAGGGCCAAAGACCAGCTTGCTGTGGGTCCATCTCTGATTTCAAGCTGTGGGTGAGCACAAGCATTGCCTAATCTGGCAGCACCAAGCTGGGTTCAGGGTAGAAAGAGTTCAGGTTTGGTGGGGACTGGGCAGGGCAGCTGCTTGGCTCACAAGCACTGGGCTTGGGGTGGCTGGTTCCCCAAAGGACAGCCCTCTCCTGTGATGACTGTTGGGCCCTCTCCAGACCTCAGCCCTTTGGGGTCCTCCTGTGGTGCGTCGGCTCCCTTCTAGCCGTAGTGGCGTGGTCAGCACTCAGGCGTTGAGCGTGTCTTGTGTGTGTCGCTCAGTTTTAGGGAGTCTGGAGATTCTAGAGGCTGGAAACAGGACAGGCGAGAAGGTGGGCAGCTTTGGTTTGGCAGCACTTGCCTAGCCTCCTCTGTGGTGTGATGATCCCTCAGTCCCAGCCCCACCCCCAGGAGTGCGCATACCTCCTCTCTCCTTTGGGCCCACGCCGGACTCCCCAGGAAGAGTGTTCTGAACCCTGAAGCCCTGCTGTGCTGGGAGAGCAGTGGCTCCAGGTCCTCCGCGGTTGCTTCTGCCTCAGTGGCCTCAGGGTGAATCACCTAAAGCCTCTGGGCCTCAGTCTCTCTATCTGTGACATGTGGCTGTTATACCATCACCTGGCGGTGTTGTCCTGAGAGGTTGAGCGTGTTAGGCGCCTGGTGCAATGTCTGACTTGGGCTTAGTCACCTAGAGGAGGGCGGGAGCTGCTGCTGCTTCTCTGGTAAAGATAAGGAAAAGAGTGAGGGAGCCTGTCCTTACCCGAGGCCTTGCAGCTGGAAGGAGCAGAGAGCGGATTTTTCATTCTGTTAGTGGGTAATAGACATGCAGGTTGAGTTCAGCCTAGTCACCACAGGCTGTCACCTCGTTATGCAGCCTAGGCAACCCTGCTTATTAACAAATCCAAGTGTCCAGTCTCTTTTGATGTCATCTTTTAAGGGTTGTATGTTTGTAAGGACTTTATCTTCACAACAGAAGCAGGACAGTAGCAACTCATTGTATGCTCACTCTGTGATAGATAGTATCCCATTTAACAGATGAGACTCAGGCTTAGCCAGGGTAAGGAGCTGGCCACCGCACAACTGACCTCAGAGGCTTTGTTTTTCCCCGGAACCACTGTGCCCACTGCGAGGAGGGGAGGCGACAGCAAGAATGGAGATGGTCTCTGCCCGCCCGTCCGTGTGGCAACCCCAGCCATGTGGGTGGTACTACCAAGGAACACACTTTAAAATTTCTGTTTAACTTTAATGCCTATCTCAGTTGGCCAGTGCGCTTCTGGGCCTCATCCCTTGTGCTTTGGGTAAGAACTGAAGCCTTTGCTGTGTTTTTACACATGGGGCGTGGGGTAGCTTGGGGGTGCAGAGCACAGCCCCCATCCCCTCCTAGCAACACCCCCGCATCACACGCCCTGGTTTTTCTGGTATCTCTGGGCCCTCTGAGCTGTGTCAGCACCATTCATAAGATCTTGGCTTTCGGAGAAGAAAGCCTTCTTCCCTTTTCTTAACTACAGGTTGATCGGTGCAAAATTGTCTGAGCCTTCCCCCAAATGAATAAGCTGAATGGATGGGCAGATAGATAGAGAAGTGTTTCCTATGCAGGGGTTTTGGAGGTGGACCTGGGTTCAGATCTGTTTCTGCGGTGCTTGTCTCTGGACAAATCACAGCAGACACTGCGGACAGTCTGTCAGACTTGCTGTCATCTTGTAAAGTGAGGACAGGCCTGCCCGCCAGAGGGTGAGGAACGCCCTCAGGGAAGTGGCTGGGCACAGCGGAGGCACTGAACACAGGCAAGTACACGCCCCGCCCCTGCTTTTCTTGAGGGGTGGGGCTGGGGCCAGTTTTCCTCCTGGATGAGTTTGTAGATATTTAACTTTGGTTTTCACAGATGGTATTTTTTCCCAAGATAGTCTTCGTTTTAGTGTGAGCAGTTACCAGACAACATTGCATAATTTTGCACATTTCTGAAAGCTCCCTGGGGGGAAGTGGGAAGAAATTGGTTGTAGAACAAAATCTCAGGCTTGTAGACGGAAAGACACACTTATATAGAAGAAGTGCTAGGGTTGGAACTCCCAACCGGACTTACCTGCCTGAACTTCTCCAAATCCCTCTATACTGCAGTGCGAACCAGGGGAGGGAAGGGATCAAAATACAGATTTCTGTGTGTGTGAAATCGCCTAATTTACAAAGCAATATTCTTTGACTGTGGAGAACTTACTCAGAGCTAACAATCACAGCCTCCCAGAGACATCACCATATAGGGAAATACTGATGTGATGAATAATTGAAAAATATTCACCTTATACGCAAATATGTAGGTGAAATGGCATCGGCAGGCAGTCAAGCCTGGGCGTTAAACCGTCCTGTTGCTGTTTTATGTCTCCTACTCTTCCCCTCTCATCCCACCCGGCCCCGCTGGCAGGACCCAGGAGAACTTCTCCTTTTGAGAAATACTTATGTGGAGGGAGGTGTAGCTTTGGTCATGTCCTTTGATCTAGACATTTTTTAACTCTTGGAAATTTACTTACAGATACATGATAATTTTTAATAACAATGTTAGTGAATATATTTATCCGATAGTAATTGTTAGTATCGTTAATTAAATGGGAGAGGCTTAGGAAACATGGTGCATCCACTGAGTCAGATAGCAGAGAGCTGTGAAGACTGATCCTGAAGACTGCAGGAAAGGGGACACGCTTTGCCATGATGAAGAAAAGGAGCTTTATTTTTTGGTCAGCATCTTACAACTAGGAAAGGCACAACAACTAGAACTTAGGGTGAAGTGGGGGGCTTTTGTATTGGGGCAATAGGAATGGTTTTTGTTTTTGCTTTTCCTATGCTCTGTTGTTTTTTTTTCAATTAAACAGTAAAAAGAAAAAGTAGATTGATTTAGCCTGAAGAGCACTCGAACTGTTGAGAGCAATCAAGATGTGGAGTGGCTCATGGGGCCTCTGTGTACTGCTACCAGCGGAGAGAAGAGGGTTATTTTATCTCTCGTGCCTTTTTGGGAGGTTGAAAGCAGGAGTGTGCAGCTCCTTACCCCAGTCAAGCCCACCCATCATGCTTTTCATGCTCTCAGAGCACAGGAGTCCAGCCCGCCAGGACAGAGAAGATGTGTATGAAGTTTCCCTTGTCACAGTCAGCGCCGCTGTAGCTGGGGCTCTGCTCACGCCCTGGGGTCATCTGTGCTCCCTGCTTTTCTCTACCTTAATGCGCCCAATCCATCCGCAAGTCTTACAGATGACGTTGGTAGGTAACTCTACTACCAAAATGTATATTCTCCTTTCATCATCTTTTCTCCTTCTTGCCCCTTCCAAACTGATATCAGATCACACCATTGGCTTAAGATCCTGTGTGATTAGAACATGCATCCCCTCTCCTTATTGTCATGAAGAATTGTTGCTTTCAAATTGTGGTGCTGGAGAAGACTCTTGAGAGTCCCTTGGACAGCAGGGAGATTAAACCAGTCAGCGCTGAGTTTCAGTGGAAGGACTGATGCTGAAGCGCCAACACTTTGGATACTTGATGCGAAGAGCCGACTCATTGAAAAAGACCCTGATGCTGGGAAAGATTGCAGGCTGGAGGAGAAGGGGGCGACAGGGGGTGAGATGGCTAGATAGCATCACTGACTCAGTGAACTTGAATCTAAGCAAACTCCGGGAGATAGTGAAGGACAGGGTAGCCTGGTGTGCTGCAGTCCAGGGAGTTGCAAAGGGTTGGACACGACTTAGCGACATAACTTGGCCCCTTCTTTCCTTTCTTGTCTCACTTATACTTCCCTCTCCCTCATTCTGGCTGTGTAGGACCCTTCCTAGATCTGACCTCAGATTCCTTCAGGCTTCTCTTGGCCAACCTGTGTAAAGAGCTCCCTCCCGACCCTGCTGTCACACTGCCTGTTTCCAGACTCTTGTCATTTCACGGCACACAGAGGAAATAGGGTGTCCAGGCGGGGCACTGGGAAACTGGAACCGGGAATGGGGGCAAGCAGTTCGTTTCTTCAGTATAGTTTTGTGAAAAATAAAGTGTAAAGTGTTAGGGGATGTGCTGAATATTGAACTTTATTGAATCTCCCAGTAACATTATTGATGTTCCTAAAAGGGAGCACTGTGTCCTTGAACATAACCTTTATATGTTAACTGGGTTTTTTTCTTTTTCCTTGACATTGATAATCACCATGGAGAAGTTCAGTTTGCTTGCAGAGATGATAAAACTTAGAACCATTTTTTTAAAGTACACCATAATTTATAAGAGTTAGCATCTAAAGAATGCAGGTTCTTTCCTCTTTTCATTTATATGTAATGCTGAATTATAGTAATGCAAATAGATTTTTGTTTCATTCAGGCTTTATTTTAAGCACTTTGAAGTAATAGAGAACTCATTTACTCTGTGTGGTGTGCTTATAAATGTTTGACAGCTGGCTTTCCAGGAAAAATGCCATATATACATACGTGATTACACTGATGGGAAGGATAGGTAGCGGACAGTTTGCAAGTAATCATGGAGCACAGCACTTTATTTTCGGTTCGATGTAGCGAGTTGTCTCACTCAGACTGCTTTCCTTGTTTTCTGTTGAAGTTTTGTATCCATAGTCAACTTATGAGTTTAGTTTTGATGTGAACATTGATAATTGTTGTGTTAGTGAGTGAAGTAATATCTTTGTAAAATCAGATAATAGTTTTCAAATACTGGAAGAATATTTCCTCAGTTGTTTGTGCTATTCCTACTGGCATGGCACACTTTGAAGTTTAATCTGCATAATCAGTATTTTCTTAAGTCTAAATCCCAGGGGCTGGTGAGCTGTTTCTGGACCAGATAGTAAACATTTTCAATTCAGCTTTGTAGCTCATACCGTCTCTGTCACAACTCTGCCTTTATGCATACCACAGAAGCAGCCATAGAGAATTTGTAAACAAACAAATATGGCTGTATTCCAGTAAAACTTTATTTACATGGCTGATGTTGTGTGAATTTCACATCAGTAAAAAATAGATAAAATGAAACTTTTAAAACTCTTTACGAAAACAGGCATTGGTCTGGATACAGCCCAGGACTCTACAGAGGCCACCAACCTGAGAAGAAATCAAGCCCTAATTTGTAGTGTTTGCCAGTTTCCATGGTATAAGTACTCTGACTGTGTCTGATTTCAAGCTGCTAGCATGATGTCACGTGAATTTGGGAAGACCTGCTGCAGTAGTAGACATGGCCAGGATATGGTGGCCGTGGACAAACTTGAAAACCCAGATCATAATGCTGTGCTCAGTTGTGTCTGACTCTTCACTGCCCCGTGGACTGTGGCCCGCCAGGCTCCTCTGTCCATAGAATTTCCCAGGCAAGAATACTGGAGTAGGGTGCCGTTTCCTTCTCCAGGGGATCTTCCCAGCTCAAGGATCTAACGCGCATCTCCTGCATTGGCAAGTGGATTCCTTACCACTAGTGCTACCTCAGTGCAGTTCAGTTGCTCAGTTGTGTCCGACTCTGCGACCCCATGAATCGCAGCGCGCCAGGCCTCCCTGTCCATCACCAACTCCCGGAGTTCACTCAGACTCACGTCCATCGAGTCCGTGATGCCATCCAGCCATCTCATCCTTGGTCGTCCCCTTCTCCTCCTGCCCCCAATCCCTCCCAGCATCAGAGTCTTTTCCAATGAGTCAACTCTTCACATGAGGTGGCCAAAGTACTGGAGTTTCAGCTTTAGCATCACCTAGGAAGCCCCAAATAATAGTTACTGTGGGGGGGAAAATGAGTATTTCATCACCTTTGTTTTCAAATTTAAAAAATTGTTGCACTTAAAAAAAATTAGAGGTATAGTTCATTTATAGTGTTGTTGATTTCAAGTGTACAGCAAGGTGATTTAGTTATATTCAATTTTATACACACACATACAGATATATCCCTTGTCAGATTCTTTTCCACTATAGATCATTACAGGATATGAGTATAGTGCCCTACACTATACAGCAGGTTCTTGCTGCTTACCTATTTTATGTCATAGTGTATATGAATCCCAGACTCCTAATTTATCCCTCCCCTTTTCCCCTTTGGTAACTGTAAGTTTGTTTTCAGTGTTTGTGAGTTGTTTTTATTCTGTAAGTAAATTCATTTGCATCACTTTTTAGATTCCACCTATAAGTGATATCATACGATTTGTCTCTTTTAGCCATGTTAACACTGAATCACTTTGCTGAATACCTGAAACTAACACAACGTTATAAATCAACTAGACATCAATTAAAAACAAAAAAAGCTATCCAAATGAAGATATCCCATGAGAAGTAAAAGGGAGTGCTAAAGTAAATTACAAATTTTTTTAACCATAAATGGTTTATTAAGCAATAAAGATTCCACTTAAAAGCTAGTCTTAATAAAATTCTAAAACTTTGTTTAAAAAATGTAAAATCCAGGACATGTGCTATAAAACAGATAGGAACTCAAGTGATCTAGGATAGCAGTCACCCCAGACCCCAGGAATACGGCAGCAGAAGTAATGCAGAGGTGGCACCCATCCTTACTGCTCAGAGGAACATCTCAAGTGGTATCTGTTTTCACCAGAGCGTTTGTCAAAGGAGCTCTGAACTCATTCCTGCCTACTCCCTTAAACACTGTCTCTGTTATGCATGTTGGTGCCTTTGTTTTTCAGGAACTAGAAACATAAAGCTTACAAGCACCAACTTGAGCCACACTGCCTGGACTTGATCTGGCTCCGTGACTGTGTGGCCTTGGGCGAGTTAGCTAACATCTTGGAGTTTGACTGTGCTTATGCAGAAGATGAGAGGTAGTAGTAATACCTATCTCCCGGGGTTGTTTTGAGGATTCACTGAGTTAATACATGTCGTGTCCACCCTACACACAGGCCTGCTTGTGCAGTTTTATCGCTGTTAGTGTCTGCGGTCTACCTGACACTGAGCATAAGTAGAGGTGATTTGTGCGCTAGACAGAGCTCGCGGATTTGTGACAGTATTACAGTATTTTAAAAACTGTAATTAGCCACAAAAATACAAATGGAGGTTTCCTACAAAAATCCAGATCTGTGACTTTTCTAGAAAATTTAGAATGCTGCCAGGCAGGAGATAACTGCCTGCCCACAGCAGCCTTCAGCTGGCAGTCCCAACCACTCCCTTATCATAGCATTTCTTTAAAAAGTACTGATCTTCTCTTTGGTTGTGCTGGGTCTTCATTGTAGTGCACAGGCTTCTCACTGCAGGGGCTTCTCGTTGTGGAGCATGGGCTCTAGACACGCAGGCTTCAGTAGTTGTGGCACATGGGCTGAAGGCATGTGGAATCTTCCTGGACCAGGGATTGAACCCGTGTCCCCTGCGTTGGCAGGCGGAGTCTCATCCACTGTAGCACAAGTGGTTGATCATTGCATGTTTTACCAGTACTGTGTGTAACAGCTGGCTCCCAAGGTTCCTGAGTGCTGGCTGGCATGAGCTGCGTGCAGCACACTCTGGGGTCGAGACCCCACCCCTGTCCTGCTGGGATCTGGGCTGCAGGCCGCAGGCTCCTTGTCCAAGATGGTGTCAGTGCCTTTGGAGCTGACTCCTGGGATGGTTCTCTTGGTTGGAGTGTCTTGGAGGCCAGCTATTCTGAAGATGGTTTGGGGCCAGCATTCTGCTCCAGACCCTTTGCTGCCCCGGGTTCTCTCGGGGACTCCAGGCTGAGGTGACCACCTCTTCTGGCCCTGGGCTTGGGAGGAAGCCTTCCTCTAGTGTGTCACGTTGGTGATTTTCTTCATAGCTTTGCATATAGTCACTTTGTCCTGTTTCCTTGTCAGTCTCCTTTCTTCCCTGCCATGAATGTAAGTCCCTCCAGCTCCCCCTGCTCCCTGAGTTCCTCCTCAGCACAAACACATTTTTCCTGGTAAATACTTAGCCACTGAATAAATTCTGGTGTCTTCTCTCTGTGAGCTGCAGCTGTCTCAGTGTGCAGTCTGAATGGTTTTGGCTCCCATGTCCAAGCTTTTCCTGCTGTTGGAGACAGCCATCCCCTCTCTGTGCAGGGCACCTTTCTCCTTGGAAGTGGCAGCCCTGTCTTCTGGCTGTGTTCTCCTGGCGGATCTCAGTCACTCTTCCTAATCTCACCACTGAACTGTGAAAATTGCTCTAGGTTTCAGCAAGATTCATGCCATATTTGCTTTTGTCCCGGCCGACCTCCCCAGGTAGAGTGACAGTTCCATTGATCTTCACCTGTCTTCTCAGCAGCCTCAGAGTTGTGGGGCGGGGCAGGGCAACCTTAGTGCTGGTCCTGGAGGGTTGTGTGCACTGGGTGCTCTCTCCCTTCCTGCTGGGGGAGTCATGGAGTAGATGACGAAGGCAGGAGAAGATACCAGCCCTGACATCTGAGTCCAGTGTGCCAGACAGTTGGGCCTGCCTCTTCAGGACCCCGCGCAGGGTACAGCAGATTTAGCTCTGCTTTCTTCCTCCTCTTTGTAGTGGAGTCATTGCATTGCCCAAGGTGAGAGTGAAAACCAGTTGAGGCAGTACCAGTCGCCATAAAAGTATTTGGACCCCTAGGGCAGAGATGAACACCTGAATTTATTTCTGAGGGAAAATGAGATAAGGAAGTTGTGAAGATGGTCATTACAACATTGGTTACAGTAGGAGAACCCAGAAAGAGATGGGATGCCCAGCAGTGGGGAGAGTCAAGGAAATTATGATGCATTAATGGGGCGTTTAGCTGTTAAGATCATTGTGAAGAGTAAGTATGTAGCAACAGGAAGAAGTGTTCAATGAAAAAAAGAAAAACCAGTATCTGTGATGCAGTTTCAACTCCATCATTGTTGCAGGCTCTGGATAAGAGCAGGAAAGTCACCCAGAGAAGCGCTGCCATGGCTCAGTCTGGTTGGGGCTCGAGGGGCTCTGAGGCCAGACCTGAGCCACATTGTTGCTATCTGCCTCCTGGGGCTGCTGGGGTTCAAGAGTGATGAAGGTAGTGGCCTAGAAGATGTTCTCTGAGGAAAGGAAGACCAGAGTGGGTGGAGGAAAACTCCAGAACTGAGGGTGAGGAGCTTGGGCACCATCAAGCCTCAGGTCCTCATCACTGAGCCTGGTCAGTCTGTGTAAAAAGTTATGGGGCTGGATATAGGCGTGCTCAGACAAAGCAACTGTCACAAGTTGGCTAGGAGGTGAGTTCAGGTCCATCCTATCAGGGTTGAAATCAGGATCCAAAGAAGACATGCCTTAGGTTATACAGTGGAGAAAAGACAGCCTCTTTAGTAAGTGGTGCTAGGAAAACTGGACAGTTCCATGTAAAAGAATGAAACTAGAGCACCTCCTCACACCATACACAAAAATAAACTCAAAATGGATTAAAGAGTTAAATGAAGGCCAGAAACTGTAAAGCTCTTAGAGGCAATACACTACTTGACATAAATCAAGCAAAATCCCCTATTGCCCCCCTCCTAGAATAATGGAAATAAACACAAAAATAAACAAGTGGGACCTAATTAAACTTAAAAGCCTTTGCACAGCAAAGGTAACTATGAACAAGGTGAAAAGACAACCCTGAGAATGGAGGGAAATAATAGCAAATGCAACAACTGACGATTATTTCCAAAATGCAAAAGTAGCTCATACAACTCAATACCAGAAAAACAACCCAGTCAAAAAGAGGGCAGAAAACCTAAACGAACATTTCTCCAAGGAAGACATACAGATGGCTAATAAACACATGAAAAGATGCTCAGTATCACTAATTATTAGAGAAATGCAAATCAAAACTACAGTGAGGTATTGCCTCGTACTAGTCAGAATGCCCATCATCAAACAAATGCTGGAGAGGGTGTAGAGAAAAAGATAGCTTCTTGCATTGTTGGTGGGAATGTAAATTGATACAGCCAGTATTGAGATTGCTTTAAAAACTAGGAATAAAACTACCATATGACCCAACAATCCCACTACTGGGCCTATATCCTGAGGAAACCATATTTGAAAATGACACGTGTACTCCATTATTTATCCCAGCACTATTTACAATAACTAGGACGTGGAAGCAACCCAAGATATCGATCGACAGATGAATGGATAAAGAAGTTGTAGAACGTACATTACTCAGCCATAAAAAGGAACGTATTTGGGTCAGTTCTAATGAGGTGGATGAACCTGGAGCCTATTATACAGAGTGGAGTAAGTAAGAAAGAGCAAAGTAATACTGTCTTTGGTTCATAGATACGGAATCTAGACAGATGGTACTGATGAACCTATTTGCAGGGCAGCAGTGGAGACTCGGGCACAGAGAAGAGACTGCGGACACATGGCGGGAAAGGGAGTGGGGCAAAGCGGGAGAGTAGCATTGAAGCATGCATTTCCGTGTGTGAAATAGATAGGCAGTGGGAATCTGCTGTGTGACGCAGGGAGCTCAACTCAGTGCTCTGACAACCTAGAGGCGTGGGATGGGGAGGGAGGCGGGAGGGAGGTCAAGAGGGAGGGAACAGATGGATACCTATGGCTGATTCATGTTGATGAATGGCACAAACCAACACAGTATTGTATAGCAGTTATCCTTCAATTAAAAATGAATACATTTTTTAAAAAAGACATGTCTAATGGGGCTAGTGTGAGTGGGGTTATTTGGAGGTGAGAGAAAGGGAGGCTTGCCTGCACCAAGGGTCCTAGCCCACTTCTGAGGGTGGGGAGCAATGGAGTCAGCCAGTGGTACTTAGAAAGCCTCAGTACCTGTTGGATGCAGAAGTGCCTCTAAGTGCATCCAGAGATGATGCCTGGGCCCCAGATGCAGCTGTGGAGCTGCCTGGGGGTGGGACTACTCAGGCAGTGGAGAAGTGCGGTGAGAGAAGGAAAGGGTCTGAGATTGTGCCTTGAAGAGCTCTGAGAGGAGGATGTAGAGGTCTTGAATGTAGAGGGATGTCAGGATCTGCCCAGGGTCCGAGAGATGAGGGAAGGCAGGGCTGAAAGGTCCTCAACTTTGGTGAAAACTTACCTGGGCAGAGCAGTTTGGGTGCATTGACAGCCCGCATGCTCAATCATGCCCGACTCTTCGCAGCCCCATGGACTATAGCCTGCCAGGCTCCTCTGTCCATGGGAGTCTCCAGGCAAGAACACTGGAGTGGGCTGCCATGACTCCTCCAGGGGACCTTCCCTAACCTGGGATTGAACCTGCGTCTTTTCAGTCTCCTGCATTGGTAGGCAGGTTCTTTACCACTAGCGCCGCCTGCGAGGCCCAGGTAGAGCGCTCTCTCAATTTCCACTTAGTGTTAATGTAAGTTTTAGTGAAACTTGGGCTGTTTCTTCACCTAGCTGCCTTGTCACTTCTGTTTAGTATCCACCGGTAATGGTGGCTACAGAAAAGGGAAGAAATAAACTTTTTTAAAAAGTTTTTAAAAATTGGTTTAAAATAGTGAGAAAATAATAATAGAAAAATGATATACTGAGGGAAATACAGTAAAAAGTGAAGTCTTCTGCTTTCCCCGTTCTCCTCGGTGTCTGTTGGCTGGTACATTTAAAGCAAGGAAAAGCTGTGGTGGTGCTTCTGGAGCTGGGCCCCACCTTGCCTTGGACGTTTGGTGGCCGGGATGTCATGTCTCTGCGTGGCTGTCCTCTGACATTCAGCCGGGGCAGGCGCTCGTCCTCGGGATCAGTTTTGCCACCCTTCCCCTGTGGGATGCAGGTGGTTTGGGGTGAGGCAGACGGTGCTGATGGGGTCCACCCAGCCCAGTGGGGACGACTGTTGAGTGGTCAGGCTTTCCCAAGGGTCCCCTTCAGGGAAGGTTGGGAGGAAGCAGTTGATTTGGCTCTTGGTAGTAGAGGGCTTCGGGAGACGTCGAGGCCCTCCCCTGTGCCCTAATCTTCTACCAGCAGCCTTCCGTTCAGCTGCATGTCAGGCAGTGCTACCACCTCACAGATGGTCACTGAATTAGCACACTGGATTGTGGTGTTTGACTTCCCCATTGCTTTAATGTTGCCTTCGCAAAAATCTCACCTGGCTTTCCTTCCCCCTGCTTATGTAATCCTTTGGAATCATTTCATGGTGGCCAAGGTAATTTGGAAAAAAATCTTTGTCATTGTGGTAACTTCTAGGACCAACTGTGTTGAAAATAGAAGACTCTACCCAAAGCCATTGGGTCCTACTGGCCAAACATGGCCACCCTGGTCATAGCCTTCTGCTGCTCTTGTCCCAGCCTTCCCTCTGCTGGCCACCCAGACATGATGCTTTTTCCCTTGTCTTCCATGGGGCTGTGTGTGAGCAGCACTGAGAGTCACCTCCCTATTCCCTATGACCCTTGTGGGGCGGCTGGTGCAGGTGACAGCTGGCAATAGGAAAGGCCTGTTTGCTTTCCATATGTTAACTTGGTGACTGCAGATCCCAGCTTGCTACAGAGGGAGAGCCCTGAGATGTTTATAACATTGGCTTAACACGATGCCCAGCAATTGAGGACAGTAAGATGGGACTTCATTTATCTATCTGTCCTTCATTCACTCACACTTGAGAGTAGTAAGGGGCTAGCTCAGCTGTCTAGAGGGAGGGGGAGGGCAGGATTTCAGACATTTTCAGGCCCAGGAGCTTAATACATTGGAGAAAACTGAAGAGTGAGGGGGAGAAAGAAGCTGTCAGATGCTCGGAGGCTGTTTTCTTGTCAGGAGGATGGAAATAGGTTATCGCTCACACCAATGTTTGAGAGGAGAACAGACTGCTGTTTACCTAAGGGGTTCTGTTGATGTTTGTGGCCACTGGCCTTTCCCATGTGAAGACAGGAGTTTTTACTCCCTCTCCAGGGTCTCCATTTGAAGGATGACAAAACCCCACAGGCAGGCTGAGGAGAGCACGTGTCCTGAAGCTCAGCCCCGGGGAGCTAGTGAGCCTGTCTGTTCACAGCCTGTAAGACACTGCCACCCAGCTCCAGCACAGTGCGTGTCCTACCCCTTTTCCAGGCCCAGGTTAGGCTGTGCGGTCTGTTGGTGCGCAAGTGTGGCAGGGCTGGCAGAATGGATGGGGTGGGGAGGGGCGCAGCTCTATGGATTCGGATGATGGCTCAACAGACTGGAGCCCAGTCTGTAATGAGGAGTGCGTTACACACACGTGCCTTTGTCACACAGTCCGTATGATACCCTTGGGAGGCCTGGGCATGACAGCCTTCTTCATTTTCCTGAAGGGAGAAGGGACTTTATGCCGCTCGCTCCAACCCAGGGGGACCTAACCTCCAACAAAGAAGCCTTCCTTCTCTTGCCTCTCACCCCCTCCTCCTTTTTCTAGGACCTGTTGCATCTGTCATCTGCCTCCATAGTCATTTTACAAATTTATTGAGGTATAATTGACATAAAATAAACTGCACACTTAAAGTACCCAATTGGATATATTTTGATCTGTGAATACACTTGAAAAATCATCACCACAATCATGATATTAAACATATTTCCAAAAGTTCTTTCTTGTCCCATTGTAATCTTCCCTTGAGCCCACCCCCATCCCTAGGCAACTGCTAATCTATTGTCAGTGTAGATTAATCTGCCTTTTCTAGAATTTTGTAAAATCGTGTACTCTTTTTTTGATCTAGGCTGTTTGTTCTTTCATCCTCCTTTTGAGATTCATGCATTTTGTGTATATCAATAGTTTGTTCTTTTTTGTTGCTAAGTAATGTTTCATTTTATGAGTATCCTACAATTTATCATACATGTGTTGATGGACTTTTGGGTTGCTTAATAATCTGTCAGAATGTCTTCCGAGGTGATTATACCATTTTATGCTGCCACCCCACCAGCAGTGTATGAGAGTGTCAGTTGTCCCACACTTTGGTGATCACTTAGTATGGTGAGTCTTTTTAACTTTAGCTTTTTAAATAGGTATATAGTGATATCTCATGATGGCTTTAATTTGACTTTGTCAGGAAGATCTGCTGGAGAAGGGATAGGCTATTCTTGGGCTTCTCGTGTGGCTCAGCTGGTAAAGAATCTGCCTGCAATGCGGGAGTCCTGGGTTTGATCCCTGGGTTGGGAAGATCCTCTGGAGAAGGGGAAGGCTACCCACTCCTGTATCTGGCCTGAATTCCATGGACTGTATAGTCCATGGGGTCGCAGAGAGTCAGACATAACTGAGCGACTTCCACTATGACTAATAAGGTGGAGTATCTCTTGAAGTATTTGTGTTTGCCATGCATATTTCTTTGGTGAAAGATTTGAATATCTGTTCACATCATTTGCCCATTTCCCCGCCTTGGATTCTTTGTGTAATTATTGAATTGAAAGAGGTGTTTATATATTCTAGAGACAACTCCTTTTTTAGATACATGATTTGTGTATCTTTTTTCCCAGTCTGTGGCTTGCCTTTTCATTTTCATAGCAGTGTCATCTTTTGAAGAGCAAATATTTTCAATTTTGATGAAATTCAGTTTGTTTTCTCTGTAGTTTGTTCTTTTTGTGTGTTATTACTAAAGTCTTTGCCTTTTAAACCCAAGATCACTAAGATTTTTCTCCTATGTTTTCTTCTGTAGAAAAGACGACATTCTGTAGTTTAACTCTTAGGTGTGTGATCTATTTTGTGTTAATTTTTGTGTATCTTGTGAGAATAGAGGTCATGGGTTTGATATTTTCTTTCAGTGTTGTTTTTTGCCTATGGCTGCCCAGTTATTCCAGCATTGTTTGTTGAAAGATTATTCATTCACTACTGAATTGCCTTACCATCTTTGTTAAGAATCAGCTAGCTGCCCATGTGTGGATTTGTTAAAGGACTATTCTATTGCATTGATCTGTTCAGTTTGTCTTCGCACCAGTACCATGCTTCTAATATGGGCTTCTAATTTTCTTTTTTTCCAAGTTTGTTACCTTTCTAGGAACTTTATGTTTCCATATAAATTTTAGAATCAAGTTGTCAATCTCTCCCAAAGACCCTGCTGGAATTCCATTTGGAATTGCATTGAATCTATAGATCAGTTTGGGGGAGAGCTGACATCTTAACAATATCAACTCTTCCAAGCTATTATCTTGGTATATCTTTCCATTGGACTTCACTGGTGGCTCAGTGGTAAATAATTTGCCTGCTGATGCTGGAGACGCGTGTTGGATCCCTGGGTCAGGAAGATCCCCTGGAATAGGAAACGGCAGCCCACCCCAGTATTCTTGCTTTGAAAATCCCATGCACAGAAGAGCCTGGCAGGCTGCAGTCCATGGGGTTCACAAGAGTCAGGCACAACTTCTAAACAACAGCAGTCTCTCCATTAACGGATGCCCCTCTTAATGTCTCTCAGCCCTGTTTTGTAGTTTTCATTGTTGAGTTCTTTTGTCAAATTTATCTGCAAGTTCTTCATACTTTTAATTGCTGTTTTAAATGGAATTGGTTTAAAAATTTTCAATTTCTGAATGTTTGTTGCTTGTGTATAGAAATATCATAGAATTTTATGTTGAACTTATATCTTGCAGCCTTGTTAAACTCACTTATTTTGTAGAACTTATAATATTTTCCATATAGACTGTTCTGTTATTTATGAATAAAGACAGCTTTACTTCTCGTTTTTCAATCTAGATGGATTTTTCTTCCTCCCTCCCTGCCTCTTTTTCTTTCTTCCTTTTCTTTCCCTTGCCTTATTGTACCAGGTGGAATCTCCTGACAAAAATGAGTGAAAGTGGTGAGCACAAATCCTTGGTTTTGTGCCTGTTCTTGGGAAAACCATTCAGCTCTTCGCTACCAGGTGTGATGTTTGCTGTGGGTGTTGCTGGGCCAAGGAAGTTCTCTTCTTCCTGGCTTGCTGAGAGTTTTCATCAGGAATGGATGTTCAATTTTGTCAATTTTTTTTTCTATATCTGTTGAAATGATCATAGGCTGTTCCTTTTTGGCCTCTTAATATGGCAGATTACATTGATTTTTGAATGTTAATCTGCTTTCCCCACTTTAATTTCTAGTTTTGTTTTCTATCTTCATTCCTGGTATAGGCATGCAAAATTTCCCTTATCTGATCTGTTCCACTGTCCTCCCTTGAACCAGCTTTCTGTTCCTGCCCTTGGCATCAATACGACTTGCTGGTGGCCCATTGCATGGAGGCAGACATGGGCTCACTGCCCAAGATTAGAAGGTTAGGTTAGTATTGAAACTGTGGCCAGGTGTATAACGGGCACCCTGGCTTCCTCGTTGGGGAAGTGGCATAGCTCCTCCTCTGGAGGTCTGTTCTGTGGTCTTAGGAGAGAACCTAAGTGGTAGGAGGCAGAGGCCCACCCACCCAGGGTGCCAGCTGGTGATGCCCAGGCAGTGGTCGCTGCCTGCCTGCGTCTCTTCAGTAACTAAGAGCTTGCTTCTTCCTGGGAACACTGACCTGCTCAGTGCTCCTGCTGTAGAGCCTTCAGAACGCCCTTGCTTTCCCCAGACTGGCCTCTGTCCAGGGTGGGAGCGGTGTGGACACCTTTCTCTGTGAGCTGTGAAGCATAGCACATGCTGGGTATCCCAGAGGCAGCCTGGGCTCCTGGTCCATATTCTCAGACCTTGTTCTATGGGACCCTCAGAGGGTCTTTGCCCCCCATATGGGGGTCAAGGGGCTGGCTTGCCAGTACCTCTCCAGCCTCTTCAACCCCAGTAGCTCTGGCATCTGTTTCTAGGATGGGATGGCTTCTCAGACCAGTTTTTCCTAAAAGTATAGCATATACCCATAAAAGTGCCTAAGTTCTAAGTTTATATCTCAGTGCATGTTTGTGAAGTGAACATACCCCAGTAACTCCCACCCAAGTCATGGAATAGAGCTTCTCCCCAGAAGCCATTCTTCTTCCTCTCCTAGCCTCTCCCCACCCCCAACTCCCCTGACTTCTGTCACCATGGACAAATTGTGCCAGCTTTTGAGCTTCCAGTCCGAAACAAATGTATTCTTTTGTATCTGGTTTTTTCTTTCGACTTGTTTTGAGGTTCTATCTTCGATGTTCTGTATAGCAGTACTGTCTTCATTTGACATTGAACAGCTGGATCATGACTTCATCATCTGTTTAGTGTTGGTGGCATGTGGATGGTTTTCAGATGGGACTGTTCTGAATATGGCCGCCCTGACCATTCTCGGCACGTGTGCACTCAGGTTTCTGTTGGTCCCTAGGATTTGCTAGGTCCTGGGGTGTGAATGTTCATCCTTACATGTTTGATACCATGCACAGACTTCCCTTCCTGTTCCACGTGATGATGTCCTTGGTTTTCTCCATGGCGGCTGTTGCAGGAATGCCTCCCCTGTTGCAGGGATGCCCACTGAGAAAGTCCCCACACCCACTGCCGGTCTTCTGGCTCCACACACAGCTCAGGGCAGCAGGTGGGGGAAAGAGGTGGCCTAGAACCTGATCTCTCTCAACTGTAGTCCCGTGGTGGCTCCGTGCCGACCCCTCTCTTGAGTGCTTTCTGTGGGCCAGTCAGGCTAGGTCCCGGGTGTTCGTGTGTCTGCTGTTCCCCTTCCAGGAGCCTGTAGGACTCTTCTGTCACCCTCCCACTCCGTGGCTGAGGGAACTGCTGAGTGGGCTAGGTGGGGGGTCCGGAGCTCTCTGCTCACCTCCGTGTGCAGTGTCCACTCGTGCTTTCTGCCCCGGAGTGTGTGGTGCAGTCCATTAGGCCGTGCCCTGCCTGCTGGCTGTTGTATCACGTAGGACAGGCGCACCCAACCCTCAGTTACCTTTAGGGCCTGGTGAGTTTGCAGACCTCAGATGCTGTTCTGTGGAAGGAGACAAGGGCTCCTCCATACCTAACCTGTGATTTGCCGAGTGACGTATCCACTGTGGCACTGGCAGTTCCTGTTACTCTGCTCTCAGAACAGACATGGTGACCCCGTGTGGAGTGCCCGGGAAGGTAAAGGGCCAGCAGACCCTGCGTGTCTGTCGCATGTCTGTGACTCCCCCTCACTGCTTACCCGGGCAGCCTGGTCGTCAGTGGTGGATGTGGTCACTGTCACCCATCAGGCCTTGGCAGCCTCCGGTTCTGGGGCTAGTCTGGGCTTGAGCCCCTCTGAGAAGGGGTGCTTTCCCTCCACAGCCCTTCGGATGCTGTAGTGGAGCCTGCTGGGTGTCCCCACCGCGGTGTTCCTGGCTGCTCGGCTCAGCCTCAGTCACGGTGCCTCGCCTGTTGCTTCTGTCCTTGCCTTTGGCCGTTTCTCCCCGTGCCTCCGCACTGGGCCATAACCAGCCCTTCCTGTTATCTCCCTGGCCTGTGTTTGGTGCCTTGTTGAAGGAAATTTTAGGCTCTCCCTTGTTCTCAAGCCCAGGGAGCAGACTAGCAGACTGTTGGCACCGCATTGGGCGCTGCGCTGCCTTGAAAGGATCTTAGAAACCACAGAATGGCCTGGTGGGCAGTGGACAGGGCCGCCTTGGCCTGACCCCCGTGGGCATAGTCTCCCCAGAGGGTAGTCAGCGTGCCTCAGTGTCTATAGATGATCTGTGGATTTCCCAACATTCCGCGCAGGCTTCCTGACTCCTGGAAGGAGAGCCGGGCTCGGGTTGGTGGCTGGTCTTGCTTCACGTCTTGGTTGGGCCAGGACTGGAAGCCAGATCCGGCCCAGCTGCTTCTTTGCCCAGTCCAAGCACCAGGAGGGTTCACTGCAGCGCGAGAGTGCCCTCCCCTCGCAGCTTCACTCAGCCTTCTGTTGGAGGCTGGCCCCATCGCTTCCTAAAAAGCTGGCTGGTTCTCATTTTGGGTTGCCGGTATTCTGGTTGTATGTGGGCCGAGCACTGTGTGTGCCCCTCCCATGGGCATCGGACGTTTCATCTTACACAGCTGGTATTCTTACTGGCTGTTTCCACGAGAGCACGGCTGGGAGGGAGGAACCCACCTGGTGTGCTGTATGTTGTCACAGGCACTGATAACCAGACCCTTCTGCGAGCATGGATGCAGATAGAAAACACTCTGCTTGGCTTTCTGACTTTGCAACTGCAAAGTGTAGGAATGAACCAACTCCCAGATACAACACATTGAGAGCCCTTGCACTCTCTGAAAGGGCCAAGTTTACAACAGGAATTGTGCATTGACCTGATTCGGAGGTCAGGAGAGTTGAAGCTTGTGGTTTTGTTGGGAAGCGCTGCTGGGAGAGATGAGAGAAGGGCTTGAGGGCCAGCACTGTGGAGAGAAGTGCTGGTCTCCCCCTCTTTCCCCCGCTTTGTCTGCAAGCCTCTCCCGCCTCCGCAGGCCTCTCTCAGAGGTCCCCTGGTTGGCTGCCGTTCATGGCAGCGGCCTGGGCTGCTCTTGAGGTGCAGGCAGTGTTCTCTGCCGGCTGCCTGGGCCGAGTCGCAGCTGCAGTCGGCTGCTCTGGCCACGGGTGCTCTGCAGGCTGTGAGTGTACGGCAGGCAGGGCCACCCTCCAGCTGTGGCCACTCCCGGGGAGCAGAGGGGCCCCACTGATGAGGAAGTGCTTTTGTGCTTTTGCAAGTGGTGAGCTTGGTGACTGTGGCTGAGACACAGCCCCCGCCCCAGTGTTGCTCTTCCTCTCAGCAGCCGTAAATGAGAGTGACTTAGCTCCTGTGGCTGTGAGGTTCCCATGGGGTCCTGGCAGAGGGAGGCGCCTTTGAAAGCCAGGCAGGGCGCTGACAGGGCATCTGCCTGAGGAAGTTCCCCTGGCGCCTGCCTGGCTGTGGGACAGAGCAAGGCAGAGCGGAGCCAGGAGGCTGCACCTTGCAGAGCTGGGGGGGTAGACTCAAGGCACATCGACTTCTTGTCCGCGCTCGGGGACGGGCGTGGGACACACGCTGCTCACTGCCAGGCCCACCTCTTGCACCGACTTGTGGTAGAGGCAGTTGGAGTCACAGAACGGCACCCGTTTGGGGAGCGTGTAAAGTTCATCAGCCACTTGCTGTGGCTGAAGAGTGAGGCTGGGGCCAAATCACAGACACACNGGATGCCCACAAGTGACAGGACCTAACTGACAGAACCAAGGGAGGGCGGTAGCCCTCAGAAGCAGCTGGACTAAGAGTTCAGACCATCTAGTGCAGGATGTCACTACGCCCTCGGCACATGTCTGAGAGCGGTTCTGTGGCTGGGTCACTGCTCTGCATCTGCAGAGGTGGGGCTAGCCCAAGGGGGCAGATCCACCACTGCTCAGCCTCCTCCCAGCAGTAATTCAGGGCATAGGTAGGTAAACCTCAGGCCCTGAATAATTACTGCCCTGTGGGGGATTTCCAGCCCTGATGTGAAACAAGGAACTGAGACTTCTTTGGCGTCTATCCGCTCACTGCTCCCTTTTCTCCACGCATCAACGGCTCCTGCTCCACTCGAAATCCCCAATCTCCTGGCAGTGCAGCTAGATGTGTGCAGCCCTAGTGGCAAAGGGGAAACCCTGTACTCCCCAATTTTAAGAACTGGTGAGACCCAAAGGCAGACATCACCCCCCAAAAATGTGACTTCCACATGGCTGGTGTTATAGTGAACTAGCTTTTACCACTGACCTGGTGGGCTTTGAGCCCCCTGAAGGAGTTGGTGTGGGCTGTGCTGCATCGATGCAGAGCCACAGTGTGGTCACGGGCTGGCGAGACAGGCGGGGTGAGTCCCCCCTCGGTGTGGGCCGTTTCCAGGGCCTGGCAGGGAGACTCCAGTGCCTTTGTCATTTACCAAGTGGTCTGCAGCTCAGGGCAAGCATTGGGGATGGGCTGAAAGGCCTTGCTGTTGGAGATCTCTCCAGCTCTAGAGCACCCTAGGCGGGAGACTGAGGCAGCCCAGAGATCATCCATTGGTGCTCTGGGCACGAAGCCAACCCTGTGTGGCTACAAGGAACTCTGTAACCTGTCCATTTTCCCACTGTGGCAGGTCGATGAGAGTATGTGGGTGGGAGGCTGTCACCAGCCTGGTGGTGTCTGGGAGCCCCCCCCAGTAAAGCACAAGCTGGGCTCTGTATGGTGGGCAGGCCCTGTGCCAGGCTAGTGTAAAGCCACTCTCCTCCATCTTCAGCTGCGTGGTGAGCACTGGGCTTCTGTTGCTTTTCTGGACCCTCAGATTTCTGACCTGTAAAGTGGAGTTTCAAGAAAGAGAAGCTAGAGACTTTGGTGCCTGCAGGAACCCAACAAGAAGTGGTCCTGTCAGAGTCAGGCTGAAATGACTTACTAGAGCTGGAGAGATCTCCAACAGCAAGGCCTTCAGCCCATCCCCAATGCTTGCCCTGAGCTGCAGACCACTTGGTAAATGGCAAAGGCACTGGAGTCTCCCTGCCAGGCCCTGGAAACGGCCCACACCGAGGGGGGACTCACCCCGCCTGTCTCGCCAGCCCATGACCACACTGTGGCTCTGCATCGATGCAGCACAGCCCACACCAACTCCTTCAGGGGGCTCAAAGCCCACCAGGTCAGTGGTAAAAGCTAGTTCACTATAACACCAGCCATGTGGAAGTCACATTTTTGGGGGGTGATGTCTGCCTTTGGGTCTCACCAGTTCTTAAAATTGGGGAGTACAGGGTTTCCCCTTTGCCACTAGGGCTGCACACATCTAGCTGCACTGCCAGGAGATTGGGGATTTCGAGTGGAGCAGGAGCCGTTGATGCGTGGAGAAAAGGGAGCAGTGAGCGGATAGACGCCAAAGAAGTCTCAGTTCCTTGTTTCACATCAGGGCTGGAAATCCCCCACAGGGCAGTAATTATTCAGGGCCTGAGGTTTACCTACCTATGCCCTGAATTACTGCTGGGAGGAGGCTGAGCAGTGGTGGATCTGCCCCCTTGGGCTAGCCCCACCTCTGCAGATGCAGAGCAGTGACCCAGCCACAGAACCGCTCTCAGACATGTGCCGAGGGCGTAGTGACATCCTGCACTAGATGGTCTGAACTCTTAGTCCAGCTGCTTCTGAGGGCTACCGCCCTCCCTTGGTTCTGTCAGTTAGGTCCTGTCACTTGTGGGCATCCAGTGTCCCTTCCTCCTCATTTACTGTGAGTCTAGCAGCAAATGTTGTGGGTTAGACTGGCTGCGGTCGTGACCTAGCACTTGATGTGGGGCTCTGCAGAGGGAGGCCTTGCTGCTTCCCCTGTGCTCTTGGTCCTCTCCTGATGGGAGGTCCACATAAGAACCCTGGAGTTTGGTTGGTGGTAAGGAGGGTCCCCTCCTCGCTGCCAGCATGTGCCCCGGGGTGCCCCTGAGGTGTGAATGGGGACATGGTTGGGAAGGGTTCTTTCCCTGCCTGAGCCCGGCTGGGAGGAGCCCAGTTTAGGAGGCTGCTTCCCCTCGTTTCTGCCTGGGATGGATATTGGTTCACTTTCCTGTCTGACTGTGGATACCCAGTTGTCCCTTGTGAATCATGAGTCTAGAATCTGCAAGCCCTTGGCGCGATAGAGAAGTCAGTTCCACCCATGGTCACCAAGTGACCGTGTTCACCTGGGCCTCGCCCGGGGCTGCCCGCTGACTTCCCATGGACTTCTGGCCCTGCCTCTGCTCCTCGGAGTGTTCTGCTGCTGCCTGCCCCACCTCACCTGCCCCCTGCCTCTCCAGAGGAGCCCTCCCTGCTCCTGACCCTCCTTGGCGCCTGCCCTGCGGACACTTAGGCATCCCCATGCACAGGGGCAGACATCATCACCTGGAAGGATATTTACTTGCAATAAAGGGGCCAATCAAATAATGAAAATATGTGGGCTGGGACAATGAACAATTTACAGGAGAAGTCGACATTAGCAGAAAGGGGAGGTGACACTTGGCTTCACTCATTATTAAGGAAATAAAGATTAATCTGTAGCTATTGAAGGAGTCCTAATGAGAAGATGAGGCTGCAAGTGTTCAGATGTCCCTCACGTGTGAATTCTGCTCCTTTTGGAAAGCTGTTTGGCAAGTGGTTTTGAGAGGTGGTTTTTTTGTTTGTTTTGTTTTGGTTTCATTCCCTGGGAATGAATTCCAGGGGAGATATCCAAAGGCCATGCATGTGACAGGCTCTTCCTGAGAGCAGGAGGCTGTGAATGACCCTTGGGCTCTCTGGCCTGTAGAGCTGCCCCAAAGCCCCCCTTGGGGTCTGTGTCTGGGAGGGGCTCAGAGGCTTCCTCCCTGTGCAGCAATGGCATACTGTCTCTGCTGTGATGGTGGGTGAATTTTTTTTTGGACAGACAGGTGCCAGGAAGGACCTAAAAACAGGGTGGTCTGTTAGGGTAGTGGGAGCAGTTTGGCTCCCACCGTGTCTGAGGTTAATGGAAGGCCGCTGTGTGGTCAGCCTACTTTTCCCTGGTCTGCCCTTCCTGCTGGCATCCTGACTCACGCCAGGGTCTTTGCTCTGGACCTCTCTCCCCTCTCCAAGGCTTGGATACCATCTCACCTCTGGAGGTGCTGAGGCTTCTGCTGTCCACCTAAAGGCCCAGCTGAGATCCTGCTCTCACCACAGGCACCCCTGGCCTGCCTTTTACCTGACACCTACCTACCTCCCTGCCCCAGCTGTCCTGTACTGGGGTTTTTGGTTTTTTTTTTATAGGCCTGGAGCCTGGCTAGAAGCCTCCCCTTGGCTATATCTGAGCCTTGGTGTCTCTGCTATGCATTGGGCCCTCTCGTTGAGGGTGGAGGCAAGGGCCGCAGGCTGCTAGGCTATTAATGTCTGCTGGATCTGAGGCTGGAGGCCCAACCTCACACTGCATAGAGCCCAGGACACCTGCCTGTTAGCTGTGGTGAGGGCAGAACTTGGCCTGCTTCCTGGTCCTTAGGGCCTGATTGCCTCCAGATGCCCAGATAATGCTCCCTACACAGCGCTCAGTGCCCTTGCTAGGATGGCTGGAGCAGGGGAGCCAGAGGGATGAGCCCTCTGGCGGTCCTGAACTTGAGGAAGGCAGCAGACAGTGCTCTCCACAGCGCCGAGAGCCTGAGCGCCGCCTCAAAGCCGAAAGCCCCTTTGGATACCCGCCTGAGTGTAGTACAGGGGCCGCTCAGCTGTGACAGCCCCACCCTGTGCAGCTTCCAGGAGGGTCTCTGGCTGTGTGAGGGTCTACAGTGTCAGCTTGCTCCAGCCCCCAGCGTTGCTCAGGTGTTCTGCCTCCCCCTCTTCTGGCAGCAGGACAGCGTCTGCCCAAGGACAAGGACACTCTGTGCCACTGGGCTCGCTCTGTGGGCACTGCTGGTCCAGGAGTGTGTAGGGACCCAGGGCTCTAAATATAGCAGGGTGAGGTCACTGGGGTGGAGAGAGGCCATGTGGCAAGCCCAGGACCCTGTCCGGGCCAGAACCCAGGGCTGGGGACAGGGAGCGGGTGGCCTTGCTCCCATGGGACCAGCCTCCTCACTGCCCGGTTTGTCAGGATATTTTCTTAGACATCACTGCTTTGGGGCTCCAAAAAAATCTTTGTCTACCCCAGGGTTGCAAAGATATTTTCCTGTTTATTCTAGAAGCCTTAGAGTTTTCGCTTTCACATTTAGATCTGGGGTTCATTTTAATTTTTGAGTATGCTGTGATGCTTAGCGTAATTGGAATCAACCCAGTGTGTATCTCTTGTGACTTTTCATCCACCATGGTTTGAAGTTCATGTTGTTGATGTACTGAAGCTGCAGTGTGCTCATTTCTAGAGCTCTTGACTTTCTAAGTCTGTTCAACTTTTGGACGACACTGGTGTCGTTACAGCATACAACCACATCACCCACTCCTTTACATCACATTCATAAAATGTGATGGCAATAATAGTTCACACCTTCCGCTTGAGGTTGTGATAATTCAATGGAGTAGTGCTGTATAGAAACAGACCTTGGCAGGACAGGGCCTGGCTCATAGCATGTGTCATCCGAGGCACAAGATTGCTTGGTCATGAGACACACAAGTGCTTGATTTGGCCAGACACAGCCCAATGCTCCCCAGAGCTGGCCGCACCCCAGAACTGGCTGGTGCTGTCAGATGCCGTTTCCAGCAGTCTGGCGTGTGTTCGTTGCAGCCACTGTGGGTCCGGTGTGCCTCGCCTGACGGCCCGGAGAGTCGAGTGCTGCTGCATGATCTCATCGTGCCCAGTCCCTATTCGTGGCTCCCGGCCCGCGTTCTCTGTGGGCTCAGACACAGACCCGGCGGGCCCTGTGGCGTTGGTCTCCTCCCACTTTGTGACTTCTGCTCTCCTTGGGATGTCTTTAGATGAACTCTATAGAGATCTTGTTAATGCAACTAAATTGATTAGATTATTATGCACAGCTGTTTAAAACGTGGTGCATTTTATTCAATAAATCCTTCAACCTCCCATCAGATGGCAAGACTTGAGTGCATTTCCCACATCAAGAGTGAATCTTGTTTCATAAATGTGAATTTCCGTTGTGCGGCAGCCACTTGGGCAGATGGGTGTGTCCATGGACAGACTCAGTCACCTGTTCCCTGCGCCCTGCAGGAGGCTGACGGGAGGGTGCGCACCAGGTGCGTGTTGGCCTCTGGGAGCAGGTAGGAGGCTGCAGGAGGTGGGTCTCTGGTGCTGCAGGCTCCACTGGCTTTTGGGAAAGGGAGGATTCTGGACCCGGCCAGCACAGGGAGAAGTGTCTAGGGTCTGACGGTGGCTCTTGTTTTACAGATCCGGAACATGGTGGCGGTGCAGGAAGTCATCTCCAGCCTGGAGAAGTACCCCATTACCAAAGAGGCACTGGAGGTGAGCGTGCCAGGTCTGAGCCCGAGGCCGGGCAGTGAGGGCGGGGCCTGGGCTGCCCCAGCCCGGGGCCGTATTGACTGCTTGGAGCCTCAGAGACTTTGCTCACTAGCCCAGCAAGGCCTTAAAGGGAGGAGTGAGAGGGGCATGCCCTCCTGGCCCGCACTGTGCCAGTCCACAGCACGTGGGCACTGCAGGAAATACGAGAGGCCTTAGTCAGAGTTGAGGCCCCTTTCTCTGCAGGAGGCCCTGCACCCTCTGCAGTGCGCAGCAGAGGTTCCAGTGAGGGATGCTGGCTCAAGGCTCCGCGTGCTGTTGCCTTTGCCACAATGTACTCTCACCTAGAAGTCTCCCCTGGCAGAGTGTCCTTGCGTTGGCCGTGAATGGTCCGCATGCTTCTGAGAATGCCCTGTCTGTCCCCTGGACTGTAAGATCTAGGACTTGGGTTTGAGAATTTAAATGTCATGCTGCTATGTCACTTCAGTCGTGTCCGACTCTGTGCGACCCCATAGACGGCAGCCCACCATGCTCCCCCGTTCCTGGGATTCTCCAGGCAAGAACACTGGAGTGGGGTGCCATTGCCTTCTCCAGTGCATGAAAGTGAAAAGTGAGAGTGAAGTTGCTTAGTCATGTCCAACTCTCATCGACCCCATGGACTGCAGCCTGCCAGGCTCCTCTGTCCATGGGATTTTCCAGGCAAGAGTACTGGAGTGGGGTGCCATTGCCTGGGACCCAAAATCTTCATAGGTTTTGTGTCTGTGAGACCACTGGTTTCGGGGGCCTGTGGGGTCATTTCAAAGATATGAGCCCTTCCCCCAGCTCCATGGGAAGCTCCATTTCTGCCCCAGCTCTCTTTTCATGGGGTGTCCCTGTCCTAAAAGCGTGTCATTGTGTCTCTCTGGCTGTAGGAAACCCGCCTTGGGAAGCTCATCAACGACGTCCGCAAGAAGACCAAGAACGAGGAGCTCGCCAAGCGGGCCAAGAAGCTGCTGCGGAGCTGGCAGAAGCTCATCGAGCCCGTGCACCAGAACGAGGCTGCGCTGCGGGGGCTGGCGGGTGCCACCGGCTCGGCCAACGGCGGTGCCCATAACTGCCGGCCAGAGGCGGGGGCGGCCGGCCCGCCCAAGAGCGTCCATGACCTGAAGTACCGCAACGACGTGCCAAGGCTGTGCGGGCAGCGGCTGGACAGGTTGGGCAGCCGCAAGCGCCGGGGAGACCAGCGTGACCTCGGTCACCCTGGGCCACCTCCCAAGGTCTCCAAGGCGAGCCACGACTCCCTGGTACCCAACTCGTCCCCCCTCCCCACCAATGGGATCAGCGGGAGCCCCGAGAGCTTCCCCAGCCCCCTGGACAGCAGTGGGCACTTGGGCCCTGAGGGCAACCGCCTGGAGCACGGCGAGAACGACAAGCACAGCGGCAAGATCCCCGTCAATGCCGTGAGGCCGCACACCAGCTCCCCGGGCCTGGGCAAGCCCCCCGGGCCCTGCTTGCAGACGAAGGCTGTGGTGCTGCAGCAGTTGGACAGGGTGGACGAGACTCCAGGGCCCCCCCACCCCAAGGGGCCACCTCGCTGCTCCCTCGGTTCCCGGAACTCACGGCATGAGGGCTCCTTTGCCCGGCAGCGGAGCCCGTACACGTACAAGGGCTCCCTGCCCAGCCCATCACCTCGGCCCCAGTCGCTGGATGCCACGCAGGTGCCGTCACCGCTTCCATTGGCCCAGCCGTCCACGCCCCCTGTGCGGCGACTCGAGCTGCTGCCCAGCGCAGAGAGCCCTGTGCGCTGGCTGGAGCAGCCGGAGGGCCACCAGCGGCTCGCAGGGTCGGGCTGCAAGGCGGGGCTGCCGCCAGCCGAGCCGCTCCTGCCCCGGGCAGGCTTCTCCCCAGATTCCTCCAAGGCGGACAGCGATGCTGCCTCCTCTGGTGGGTCAGATAGCAAAAAGAAGAAGAGGTACCGGCCTCGTGACTACACGGTTAACTTGGACGGGCAGGTGGCTGAGGCTGGTGTCAAGCCTGTCCGGTTAAAAGAGCGGAAGCTCACCTTTGACCCCATGACAAGACAGATCAAACCTCTGACCCAGAAAGAGCCAGTGCGGGCCGACAGCCCCGTGCACACGGAGCAGCCCAGGACAGAGCTGGACAAGCCCGAGGCCAAGGCCAGCCTCCAGAGCCCTTTTGAACAGACGAACTGGAAGGAACTGTCACGCAACGAGATCATCCAGTCCTACCTGAGCCGGCAGAGCAGCCTGCTCTCGTCGTCAGGCGCACAGACCCCGGGCGCTCACCACTTCATGTCCGAGTACCTGAAGCAGGAGGAGAGCACTCGGCGCGGGGCCCGGAAGCCGCATGTGCTGGTGCCTCATGGCCCGCCCACGGACTTCCCCGGGCTGAGCCGCGAGGTCACCCGGGACGATCTGGACAGAATCCAGGCCCACCAGTGGCCGGGGGTGAACGGGTGTCAGGACACACAGGGTAACTGGTATGACTGGACGCAGTGCATATCACTCGACCCGCACGGCGACGACGGGCGGTTGAACATTCTGCCTTATGTCTGCTTGGACTGACCGGCCCTTCGGGCTCTCAGTGCATTCCCACCTTGCAGTCAGCCATGGAGGACGGGCATCAGGGCCCACCGCCTCCAGTGGTTGGGAATCCAGGGGGTCCAGCCCGGGGCAGGAGGGAGGGGGCGAGAGTCTCTAGGTCTCTCTGCGCTCGTCCCTCTAAATTCTCCTTTTGTGAAATGCTGCTACCAGTTTACTAACAAAATTGCAAAGGAAGGACCGCGTGAAAGGAAGGCCAGCAAAGTGAGTTCAGAACTCTATAGCAAACCAGCTATAAAAAGCGTTAGTCTCCCACCCCAGAAGAGGTGCGGATGCTTCCCAGCCCTGGTGAGCTGGGACCTCAGTTGCAGGCAGGCACAGAAAACCTGTGGGAGAGGTTACCTTTAACACAGCGACAGAAGCACGCATCTCATCTCTTTGCATTTTCTGTTTTTTTAACATGGCCCTAAGTGTTTGAGGCAGTGGGCAATACTGCGGCCTCAGTTTGCACCCCACCTGGCCAGCTTTCCCATCACGATGCCTCAGCTGTAGCGAGCTGCTGGCATCAGGCAGGCCAGCTGGCCAACCAGTTCGACCCATGCTCCCTGGGCGTCCACACATTTGTATCTGGTTTCAGTTACAGCCCAGTTTTTAAAGAAATGCTGCAGAAATTTGTTTTCTAAAGTATATTTTGCCCTCTCTTCCATCTGACCACGAGACGAGTAACTTGCCTTTT
This sequence comes from Oreotragus oreotragus, assembly GCA_006410675.1. Taxonomy (NCBI): domain Eukaryota; kingdom Metazoa; phylum Chordata; class Mammalia; order Artiodactyla; family Bovidae; genus Oreotragus; species Oreotragus oreotragus. Next base: position 80,697 of record SJYX01006552.1, on the reverse strand, counting down.
GTTCTTCCCTCTTCAGTTTCCCCTTCCCACACATATCTAGAAAAGTTCACCTTTCTAGAGTTCCTTTCCCCTCAAAACACAAAAGTAACCGCGGGTGCTACTGGTGTGTAAGCTGTACTGTTGGGCGAGAAGAGACCTGTCTGTATGCTGGAAACACTCATAACCATTCCTTTAGATTCGTTTGCCTTATGGTTATTTGTCATAAACGCGATTTGCAAAAACAAGGAGCCTTAGTGAATGTACAGTACCTAGACTTCTGTGTTCTCAGGACGCAGAAGGGAGCAACTTTGCTATTTGGTCCAGTAAGTGGACACCTTGTGATATAAATGTGGAAAAAAAAAAAAAAAAAAAAAAATTTGCACAAACCAGTCTGAGAATTGTTTTTTAATTTGGTCCTTTATAGCCACATTCATCCTTTCTGGATTCTGGATTAGCCAAGACAACCTGGACCCCATGTCCAAGGTTCAGGCCCCATAGCTAGCCAGGCTGTGGGGAGGTGGGCAGGGCAAAGTCACCAAGTCCAGCCTATTAGCCTTCTGCATGAAGACTGACCTCTACCTTGCCTTTCATTCATTCAGGGTCACAATGCCTCTCCCACCTCCAGCTGCTGCTGCTAAGTCACTTCAGTCGTGTCCGACTGTGTGCGACCCCATAGATGGCAGTCCACCAGGCTCCCCCATCCCTGGGATTCTCCAGGCCTCCCACCTCCAGAGTCACCTGCTAACTCTGGGTGACAGAGTCGGATAGGCCACATCTGTCTCCATTCCAGACCTCACTTTTCCCTAGAAAGAGAGAGCTTTGCCCTCCCAAGCAGGCTCCACAAGCCAGATCTCAAATGACATTTTCTTACCCCTGAAATATTTGTAGTCTTCCTTGACCATAAAGTGATGATCTTTTAATTCTTCTCCCTCATCTCTGAAACCATAAGCTTTGGCTTTCTATTTTTTCACTCTGGAATAAATCATCTTGACCATATTTACTTGATGTCACAGATGAGGAAGCAACTCCCCCTTTAGAGGAGCAGCCCCACCAGGCAAATCAGGAGGTCCGGAAACATGCGATCAACCCAGAGCCACAGTTTCAGAGCCTTGGGGAATTCTGACGTAGCCCTGGTGCAGGGCATATCCTCTCCTAGAAGCCGGTGAAGCAGCTTTGAGGGCAGTCTAAACTCTGCCCCTGCCGTCTACCACCTGTATGGACCTGGGCTAGTCACTTTACTCCTATACACCTGTCCCCATTTGGGAGATATAAATGATACCCCAAAGCTGTGAGGAATAAATCATATGATCTGAATTTAGCGGTGGGGAGGGGGGCAAAAAGCTTGCCATCAGGACCATTGGTGCTGTGGAATAACTAGCTTCCTCAGTCCACTGTGCCAGTTTTCTCACCTGTAATGTGGCCAGCTGACATGTGGGTATCCTGAGGATGACATCCTCCCCACAAAGGGTCAGAGGCACAGCTGGAAGCTATTAAGGTGCAGGTTGGCACCCCATGAGCACTTTTCTCAGACCTGGGCTCTGAGGGAGGTCACTGCTCCTTCACCCCCTGCAGGCACCACCTCTCCTGTGTCTGAGTATCTAGTAAGCCCTAGGGTACAGATACTGCCTGACCTTGAGAACACAAGGTTAAGCTGTGACTTCCCACCAACATTTTACGGATCAAGTTGGGTTGCCACTTTTTAATTTGCCAAGTAAAGATACAGTAGAAGGAAAAATTTAACACTCTCTATCGCCCTCAAAGTTGGAAGTAGATGATTTTTCAAACAAAATCCTGCAGTGTAAGATGATCTTGCTGAAAACACCAGTTTGTTTTCCGTTGCGGCTTTGGGCAGCTCTATCCCAACCGGTCCTTGAGCATCAGCATAGGGGCCAGCACCACGCTCCTCCGTCCTGCAGATCCCTAGAGACAGGTGCCCGTTCGGGAGCCGCCGGAGGCGGCGGCGGGGGGGCGCGCGAGGGCGCGCGGGTGGCAGCGCTGTGCCTGCTGTGGTACGCGCTGAGCGCGGGCGGCAATGTGGTCAACAAGGTGATCCTGAGCGCCTTCCCATTCCCCGTGACCGTGTCGCTGTGCCACATCCTGGCGCTGTGCGCGGGGCTCCCGCCTCTGCTCCGCGCCTGGCGCGTGCCCCCGGCGCCGCCCGTCTCGGGCCCTGGGCCGGGTCCGCATCAGCCGTCCGGCCCGCTGCTACCGCCGCGCTTCTACCCGCGCTATGTGCTGCCGCTCGCCTTCGGCAAGTACTTCGCATCAGTGTCCGCGCACGTCAGCATATGGAAGGTGCCCGTGTCCTACGCGCACACCGGTGGGTGCCGAGGCTGGCCTAGGGGGCGGCGGCTGGCGCCACCTGGGGCTTTGACGCTTGGGTCGGAGTGCGCCGGCTAGGGTTGCCCTCGACGGCCTGGAATGTCGGGCTGAGAAGTCTGTTTCAGTCCAGAAGGCGCTGGAGGCCGCCAGAGCTCTTAGCAAGAGAGGGACACGCTCAGGGGTCTCCGGGAGGGAAGGGACCGAAAAGAAAGCTGGGCAGTGAGCAGGGCGGATCAGAACTGTTGGGTTCGGGGAAGGCCCACAGATAGCAAAGAACTGAAGTGGCTTGAGGGGCAGCCAAGCCTTCCTACCCCTCCCCCGCAGTGGGGTTGGGACAGGTCCCAAAGTGGGTTCTGGGACTAGCGCAGCTCCCTGAATGCCCCTACCCTCTCTTTGCAGTCAAGGCCACCATGCCCATCTGGGTGGTCCTCCTGTCCCGGATCATCATGAAGGAGAAACAGAGTACCAAGGTAACCTAGGAGGGCTCTGGGCCGGTGGGGGCCCCAAAGCCTTCCCAGCTGTTGCTGAGCTGGTGACGTGGTCCAGGTCTGCAGGCTGCCTGGCTTCCTGTCAAATAAGGAAGTCATCTTCTAGACCTCTGGTGGCTCTTCTGCTGCTAACGTTCTGGAATCACCCCCGGGGCTGTAGCGAGTGGGGTGTGTGTTCCTAAGTTTCTGATGTGTGCCCTCAGGATGCTGCTGCCCATCTCAGATCCAGCCGTCCTCCCTGTTTGGATTTCCATCCTGGGGTCGCTGGTAGGCAACTTGGATAACTTGGTCCCATCTTGACCAGACCACCCCCCTCCAGTGGAATGAGAGTTGGAACATCTGACTCCTTAATTCTGACTAAGTTTTACATCTTTGCAAGAGACAGTGGTCAGGCTCAGGATTTCTGGGGTCAGAAGTGAGAAGCTAGTCAGAGGAATCTGATTTTGGCAAAGCCCAGCAAAGTCTTCGAAATAAAAACAGCCAGGAATTGTGAATGTCTGGAAATGGAAGTGAAAGCAGCCCGCAGAGCCCAGGGCTGCATGGGGAAGATGCTCTGGGCACAATCCAGGGTCTGTTCGGGATGCCAAGCCAGGGTATTTCCTGGCTTGGAGTGAGAGAAGCTGTGGCTTCAGCCAGAGACAGCCTTGCCCTGTGTCCTTAAGTGGAAGTGGGATTCCTATTGTCCCAGCTGGAATCCATTTCATGCTAGACAGAGCGCCTCTTTTCTAGGTGGTTGGTTCCTGGCCTCCTGTATTTTATCTAACTTAGAACGGCGGTGCCCTGGATCAGCTTAGAGAAATGGGGCCACCCCTGGCTGGTGTTGGCTTTCGGTCAGTCTTGTCCCCTGCCAGATCCGGTGTGCCCTGCAGCCCACCCTCAAGGTGCTGTCAGACGTGCCTGGTCTGCCCAGGTCGGAGCTGGCCAGGAGGTGTGTGTCTCGCCTCTCTCAGTATCACATGTGTTTATCAGGTTTCCTGTGGTAAGCGTCATTGTACCTGGCTTGGGCAGGGAGCCAGAACCTTTCACAGGGAGGAGACGGGAATGGCTTAGGCAGGAGACTGATGATGATAATGACAGATTAAGTTGTGACCCCACCCTTTCCAGATAAGGTTGGTGATCATTTCATCTCGGGGAAAGCAATTAGCCTTCAAAAGGAAGAAGCTGAGGACCAGCCAGTAGTGAGGGGCAGGGATTCTCGACTTCAGAGCTCTCACTCTTGCCCTCTGTATGTGGGGATGGGGTGGAGAGCTGCACTACCCCCTCCCAAAACCTCTGGAGTGTTTTTTTGTTTGTTTCTAATCTCTTTATGTATTTGTTCTGTGCCGAATGTGGGATCTTAGTTTCCTGAAGAGAGATCAAACCTCAGCCCCCTGCACTGGGAGCAGAGTCTCAACCAGGGAAGTCCCCAGAGTGCTTTATGAGTACCCTCTGTAGGGGAAGGATGAGCCAGGAGTAAGGACAGCCACATGCTGGGGATGGACCCCACTTCTGTCGAACTTGGAAGCCTATTTAGCCGTGAGAGTTCCGGGGACTTCCCAGGCCTGGAAATGCTTGAGCCTTCTGGAAGACCCCGGTCACAGCACTCGCTACTCGCTTTTGCAGCCAGCAGTTGTTGGGTGCCTGCTGAGTGCCGGGCACCAGCATAGAGCAGTGAGCAAAGAGCTGCCCTAAAGCAATGCAGGGACGCAGACGAGGAAAAGGGTGCTTCTAGTGGGTGGAGAGCGCTGGACCAAAACACACAGTTGGGCAGCCTGACGGTGTCTAGGGGGCACCGGGTCAGGGAGGGTTCTTGGTCAGGGAGGGAACTGTGACCCCTGAAGGGAAAGGTCTCCAGCTGAAGAAGGTGTAGGGGGAGTGTCCTCACCAGGGATAACTGCATGTTAGTGCAAAATAAAAGGGACCCAGGAAGCCCATCAGAGGCTTAAAGTTTCAGATCCTGGTGTGTTGGTGGTGGCAGCTGCGTAGATCCTGTTAGGACCAGCCCTGGTTTGTGGCTCTTGATGGGGGTGTTGGCACGGCCAGGGCGCCCACAGTGACGTGGCCCTGCCCTCGGGTACTCTGAGAACCATCTGTCTCTCCCCACTCCCCAGAGTGTTACTGTCCCAGCCAACACCGGCATCCAGAGTGGCAGGTGGTGTCCCTTTGGGGCGGGAGAGAGCAGCCAGCTGCGCCCCGGCCTGGCGGCCACTCCTGCCATATCCTCTCACAGGTGTACCTGTCCCTCATCCCCATCATCAGCGGCGTCCTGCTGGCCACCGTCACCGAGCTGTCCTTCGACATGTGGGGGCTTGTCAGCGCCCTTGCGGCCACACTGTGCTTCTCGCTTCAGAATATTTTCTCCAAAAAGGTACTGGGGTGCCGTCCAGGCTGCCCCTGCTGCCCCTGGGGTGTGCGGGTGGCATCTGAGAGGGCAGCCAGGCAAAGACTTCTTCGGTGTTGGAACAAAAAACATCCTGTCACCCTTCTGCTGCTTTCCTATTGTTTTTTTAAATAGCTTTATTATTATTATTAGGAAGTTGACTAACATTCGATGTGAAAAAATAGAGAAAAGCGCAGTGAAAAGAAATCAGAAAACTTATTGAGCACCTACCGTGCGACAAGCGCCGTAGTAGGTGCTGGGGACCAAGACTCAACAGAGACCTGCCGCCTGGCTCAGGGTTTCCTCTTTCCTGAGGAAAGTCACAGTACTGTTCCCTCCTGCTAATGCTAGGGGTTTTTTCCTGCATGGTTTTTAGAGTTGCAATATTATACATACTTTTTAAGTTTTGCTTTGTTCATTTATTATTTTAACACTGCGTTTTCCCATATCATTAAAAGTTACTGCTCATAACTCATAATAATCACATTCTTTTCAGGTACCATAATTAACACAGTTGGTTTCCCTATTGCTCATGCAGATTATTTCTAACCAGTCCCTACAAATAATACAATTTATGAACATCTTTGTGCAAAACATTTTTCTGTTTCTCGGGTTATTTCCTTTCGATGAGTTTACCATTCTTGGGTCAGAGGGTATGAGATAGTCACAGCTCTTGATATACTTTGCTTGTGGAACTATATACCAATTTAGACATGAACCAGCACCGTTTCAGAGTGCCTGTTTCACTGTAGCTTTGCCAGCAATTGCGCGTTGCTGGGTTTTCCTGTTTTGTTTTTCTTTTCTTGGTCCTTTGCATATAAAACACGGTGCTTGTTTTAGTCATGGGCAGTGGGTCTCGTCATAGGCGCACTTGCAGGTTTGGCAGTCAAGGTCAGATACCAGGGATGATGTGCAGTCACCATGTTTGGGGCCTGGGTAAGCGGAGCCCCTCTTGCCACTTATAGTTACAACCAGCCTTTAAAGAGGTTTTCTCTCTTCAGGTACTAAGAGATTCAAGGATCCATCATCTCCGGCTGCTGAACATCTTGGGCTGCCATGCCGTCTTTTTTATGATCCCCACGTGGGTCCTGGTGGATCTCTCGGCTTTCCTGGTCAGCAACGACCTGGTGAGTTGGCCTGTGCCAAGAACATGCCCTTTTCTGAGCTGGTTCCGAAGTAGGTGCTTTGCCAGGGAATTACACCTCTGTGTTGACTGGGGCATCGGGCCTCTGACCACCAGCCCTTTTAGCTCTCGGCTCTTTGATGATTCAGCATTGCGTGCAGTCAAGGAAGTCGGCTTCCTATGCATGTTCTTCTCAGTCGTGCTAGATCCCAGCTGCTGATAACTGCTGCGTTTGTGCCAGTGCATTCAAGGAAGAAAAAATGCCAGCATAGGCAACCTTCCCGCCCTGACAGTCTGGTTCAGGTCTGAAACTCTGCTTGCACTGCTCGAGTCCTTTCTTGGTGTCGTTGACTCCAGATGTGCCCATAGCTCTCTGAGCTGAGCCCAGGAAAGAGCATCTTCCCACCCACCACCTCCAGGACCAGCCTCCAGAGAATGTACTGGAAACTAATGCAAGCAACAGTGATAAGGAGGTGGGCATGGTTCTTCCAGGTCTGAGTTGGATGGAGTCAGTGTAGGGCTTAATGAGGTCTGACTGGATTCTTTTTTTAAAGATCAGTGTGTCCCTTTTTGTTTTTAGTTTCTAAACTTGCTTCATTTTTTGCTTCCCTGGGTCTTCACTGCTGCCTGGCCTCTCTAGCTGGAGCAGGCAGGAACTGCTCCTGATCGCAGTGCCCAGACTTCTCACTGCAGTGGCTTCTCTCGCTGCAGAGCGAGTTCTAGGTGCGTGGGCTCAGCAGCTGCCACTCACGGGCTTAGCTGCTCCACAGCATATGGATTTTCCTGGACCAGGGATCAAACCTGTGTTCCCTGCATTGGCAGGCAGGCTCTTAACCACCGGACCACCAGGGGAGTCCCTGACTGGGTTCCTGGCATCGGTTTTCAATCTTCACCACCATCTGTGGATGCAGTGGAGGTCCTCTCTGGCTCAGGGTGAGGAAACTGTGGCTTCATGTTCTAACTTCCCTTCCACGTTGATTAGCTGTAATGTTTCTGTGACGAACTTGCTATCATCAACCAGAACTAGTTTACTGCCTGGAAGTACAGTGCACAAAAAGCAATATACTGCCTCTCTTGCCTTTTCAACTATGAGTTTTCAGAGTAAAGAATTAGAGCTTACTTTAGTGTTAACTAATGAGTTAAGGTTTTGCTTTTTTCAGGTGAAGGAGGGTTCTTTTAGTTTTTTGTATCACTGTGAACTCGTGCTTGTCAGGTGTACACATGATTTTTTTTTAATGTTCAGATTATCTTTGCCTGGGCTGATAGAGTCCTTCCTGTTGGCTCCCTGCCCTTCTGACAGCACCTATCAGCCTTTGGAAGCTTCTGGTCCGACGGCTGTCTTCCCTCATCTTGTGCGCCTCCCATCCCAGAGCTGCATCGGGAGCCCAGGGTGCTGTCCGCAGAGCGTGGTGTTCAGAGCCCTTCTGAGTGTCGTGTCCTCCCTGCTGTTGGGCTGTGGTTTTGAAGCCTTTCTAGTGGAAAACAAGACGCATGTGGTGGCACAGGGGAGAGTTTATCCCGATTCGTTCTTATTCCAGTGTAACACTGCAGGATTTATTATTGCTTTAACTTTTTATTTGCATCCTTTTCTGGTACGATTGGCTTCTCGCCACATTTCTTATTCACATACACCGAAGCTGTTCATACATGATTGAACTGCACACACGAACAGCTGCTTCAGGTGAGTCCCTGTGAGACAGCTGCAGGTAGACCGTTTATGTTTCTTTGCAGCCCTCTTTGTCCCTAGAGCAGACTTTGTTACAGACGGACAACTGGAATATTGTATTCTAAGGGCGCTTGAAATAGCTGTTTTCACAATGTGCCTCTGTCCCCAGCTTCATGTGCATTTGGGTCCCTTTACTTCCGTCTCATGGGGTCGCAAAGAGTTGGACACAACTGAACTGAACTGAACTTCCGTTTCCGTTTTTAGGCAGTCCCACCCCCACCCCACATAGAGCATGGCAGACCTTTATGTTTCCAAATGACATGGCAGGGTTTATTCAAAGAAGTCTGGCTTCACTTTCTGTTGCTTCCTCCCCCCACCCCTGTAAGTAGCCATTTTTATGATCTTGGTTTACCCTCTCAGTGTTTTGTTTCTTTTCATAAACATAAGCAAATTTCTGTATATAGTCAGCCCTCAATATCCACAGAAATTTAACCAAGGATCAAAATTTCAATCCACAGTTGGTTAAATCTGCAAATGTGAAAGCTGTAGATATAGAGGGCTGAGTATAAATTGTACTACACCATTTTATTTATTTTAACTAAAATTTTAAATTGACTAATTTATTTGGCTGCACCAGGTCTTAGCAGCACCTGGGATTTTTTTATGATTAGCTGTGGTCATGGGATCTGGTTCCCCAACCAGGGATCACACCTGGACCCCCTGCATTGGGAGCGCAGGGAAGTCCCTGCACCACTACACCATCTTACTATACGAGAGACTTGAGCATCCTCGCGTCGGGGACTTCTGAAACCAACCCCCCACAGGCACTGAGGGCCAAGAGTGTTCATTCCTCCACCCTCCTTATACAAATAGTGACTTCTTAGATATTTTAGGTATTCAGAAAAGGCTTGCACTCAGTACCACGTCCTGGGGATTGTTCCATGCTGGCCTGTTAGGGCCTCCTCCATTTTGTTGCTGCTTTGCACTGTCTGTAGGTGTGGCGTCAGCACTGTCACACTGTTCTAACTCGCTGGCGTCTGTGTGTGCACACTCACAGCAGGCCTGTGTGGATTGTGCCCTGCTGTCTGGGGCTCTCTTTGCTTTGCCTTCTCTTGCATCTAGGACACTGTCTGGTTTGCTTTTAGGAATGAACTTCCTTGCGTTGCCAGTGGTGCCCTCGTTCTCTCGTCGAGTCCTGTGTGTGGTTTTTCACTGCTGGCTGGGCTGGGTCTTCGCCGCTAGGTGCAGGCCTTCTCTGGCTGCAGTGACCAGGGACTTCTCCCTCCTTGTGCTGTGCAGGCTCCTCATTGCAGTGGCTTCTCTTGCTGCGGAGCACGGCTCTAGGACATGCAGGCTGTAGTGGTTGCCACCTCACAGGCCCTGGCATGCATACTCCGTAGTTGTGGCACATGGACTTGGCTGCCCCACAGCACGTGGGTGCTTCCGGAACCAGGGACTGAACCTGTGTCCCTTGCATTGGCAGGTGGACTCTTAACCACTGGACCATCAGGGAAGCCCTGAAGCCATACATTGTTTGCCTTGTTGGGACCCTTGTACATTTTACCAGCAGCCCTAGCAGTGCACAGTAGTCCACACTGCTGCCCCCTGAAAGCGGGGTTCCTAGCAGGGCTCCCCCGCCCTCCCCTGTGTCTTCCCACAGCAGCCAAGTGAGGTGGGCTTGTCCTGGTGCTGTGCTCTGTAGTGGAAGGGAGAAAGCTCAGGGTGGAGACTCATCATCTGGGGCCTGCTACTCACCGGGTTTCCAAGAATCAAAGGCCACAGCAGCAGTTCGCAGACACATCCAGACCTGCTGCCAGCAGCAACTGTAGCTGGTATGGATTTCCAGACTCTGGAGCAGGTGGCCCAGTTTTAAAGCTTGGACAGGATGGGTGAAGCCAGTACTTGAGAAATGAAAAGTAAATGGGAACAGGCAGGCTAATGGAGAAAACCAGATTACAAAGTACCACTGAGCCAGCTGTGGGCTTGCTTTCTTTTGGCTCCTGTGTCTTCAGCCTGGACTTAAAGCATCTGGAAACACAGAAGTGGGCACTGGGGGAGGAAGAGAGTGAAAAGCCCTCTTTACTGGCTTGCTGAGGGGGAAAAGAGAGTCGTGATGCTCTGAGAGCATGGGGGGAATCCTCTGTTTTTTGTTTCCTTTGTCCTCTCACGTCCCAGGCCCCCAGCAGTCCCATTTGGTGGTGGCAGCAAGGTCACATAGGTGCCTAAGATGCTGAGGTGGGCAACCTCCCTCTGCTGTCGCAGCATAGGATTAGCCCCTGTTGCATTTTTTTTCTTTTCTTCATCCTCCCACTGCTTGGCCCCGAATGGAGGTATAGTTGTAGGAAGGAATCAGAGTGGGGTTATTAAGTCCAGCTTTCTGACTGGATGATTGAAAGAGGGAGACCTCAGAAACCAGAAAATACCAAGGAGACATGGAAAGAAGGAACCTGGGGGAAATGATCTCATAAAACACCATAAAAGAGACTTCCCTGGTGGTCCAGTGGTTAAGACTCTGCACTTCCACTGCAGGGAACATGGGTTCAATCCCTGGTTATGGAACTAGATCCTGCATGGCGTGCAGTGCAACCAAAAAAAAAAGAAAAAGGCAGAGCCAAAATGGAAAAGCAAGCAGAAATCTGAAATTCAGTTAAAGTTGGAAAGACAAAATTACCATTTAAAAAATAAAACAACAGAACCCTGAGCTGCACGTGTGAGGACCCGACCCTAACAGCACACAAAGCCAGAACTGTCTGCTCCCCAGGACCAGGGCAGCACTGGGCGGAGCACACGTGGAGCAGGGCTGTGCGCCGCGGAAAGGCTTCCAAAACGGAGCTGGCGTTGGAGCCACAGCCCACCAGAGGCCAGTCAAGCTTGTAGCCTGAGCCCAGCTGAGTCTGCTAAAGCCAAATATCAACATTATCCATGGGACCAACAGTCTTATAATATTCTAAATGTCCAGGATAGAATCCAGAATTACTGGGAATACAAAGAAACAGAAAACTTTCAAGTCTTATGAGAAAAGACAGTCATCAGATGCCAGTACTGGCATGACCCAGATGTTGAAATTATTGGGACAAAGCCTATACAGCAGTTATTTATAATCATGCTCCAAGAGTGTTCTTGACACAAATGGGAAGAATAGAAGACAGAACCAAGTGGAAATTTCAGGATGGAAGAAACAGCTTAAACTCACTGGATGGTATTAGATGAACTCAGTAGCAGAACAGAGATGACAGAAGGAAGTCCGTAACTTGAAGATAAGTCAGCAGAAGGTATCTAGTTTGAGCCACAGAAAGGAAAAGATTCAAAGACAAAAAAAGCTTGAAAACAGAAAAGGGATGCATTATTTATAGGAGAACAGCAATTTGGACAACTATGGGTTTCTCATCAGAAACCATGAAGTAGAATAACATTCATAAAGGACTAAAACTAGAGAACTGTTAACACGTAATTCTATATCCAGCAAATACAGAATTTCCAAAATCACTGGATCTACAGAAGATCAGGAATAAAGAATTGAACACCACTATCAACCAACTGGAAATCTCATTGACATAGAATACGTTACTCAGCAGAAGCAGAATAGACATCTTTTCAAGTGTACATGTGGAAATTCACCAAAATAGATCATATTGTATGTCATAAAAAACCTTAAGGATTGGAAATATACAACATATATGCTCTGATCATAATAAAGTTAAAAGTAAATAACAAAGAGGTAACAGGAAAATCTCCAAACACTTGGAAACTAAACAGCACATTTCTAAATCATCCATGGACCGAAGAGGAAGTCTCAAGGGAAAAGAAAAAAAAGTTTACCTGAAGTAAAACTGACCCTTCCAAAAAAGAGAGAGGGACAAGACAGTACAGATAATCAGGAATGGAAAAGGGACAGTACTGAAGAACTCAGAGAACTTAAGACCATAAAAATACTTCTGACAACTCTACACATGAAATCAGTGACAGCTGAGACAGACCAGCTCCTCACAGACCACCCCACTCCAGATGAAGAAGATAACCTGAGTCTTAGGACTCTTAAAGAGATCGAAGTCACAGTTTAAAGCCTTCTAAAAGGAAGTCATCAGGCCCAGATGGTTTTATGGGTAATTTCTACCAAACATGTGAGGAAAAATAAACACCCGTTCTGCACAGTCTCCTCTGGAAAACAGAAGAGGAAAAGAACACATTTGGTTCATATTAACAAACCACAAAAAGGACAGATAACCCTTGTGAGCACAGAGGCAAAAGTCCTTAATATTAGAATAAAGCAAATGCAGGGATATGTTAAGAAACATACTACACTATGACAAGGTGAGATTTAAATCAAGAATGCAAGGCTAATTCAATACTTTGAAATCAATCAATGTAATCTACTGTAATAGCCTAATAAAAACACATAGTCATACCAACTCATGCAGAAAAGGCATTTGACAAAATCTAACATCCAGTCATGAGTTTTAAAAAGTCAACACACTAGATAAAGAAGGAAACTACCTCAACTTGATCAAAGGCATATATAGCTAACAAAATGATGAGAAATTGAAAGTTTTTTCCCCTACCTAAATTCAGGAATAAGGTAAAGATGTTCACTCTCAACAGGCCCATTCCCCATGATACTTAACATTGTAGCCAGAGCAATAAAACAAGGTAAAGAAATAGATTTGAAAGGATGAAATAAAATTCTTTCTATTCAACAAAATCTTATACTTCTTACATTCAACTAAAATCATTACTTAAATTTTAACTTTAAATTTTCTGCTAGGCAAAGGCATTAATGAAAAAAAGTTGAGAAACTATCTCCCTGTGTGTATATATTTGGAGATAAGACTTATTAAATTTTTTTAATATAGAAAAGCTGACTGGAAATTTTACATTAACTGGCAAGAAAACTGAAATAGCTAAATAAGTTTGAGAAAGAACAGAGTTGGAGGAATCACATTACATAATTTTAAGAGTTAGTATAAAGGTATGGATGTTGGTGGAAAAAGACATCCATCAGTGAGCAGATAGACAGCTTGAAAGTATACTCACAGATACGGGTGACTGATTTTTTGCAAAGGTTCAAAGGCAACTCCGTGGAGAAAGGATAGTTTCTTTAACAAATGGTGTTAGAGCAAATGAACATCCATAGGCAAGATCTGAGCCTTGACTTCAGCCTCACACATTATACAAAATTTAACTCACTGACTCTAGACCTAAATATAAGCAAAAATGGTAACCGTTAGAAGAAAACATACAGGAAACATCTTCATGACTTGGAAATAGTTTGGAGACATTACACCAAAAGCAGTCCATTAAAAAAAAAATTGCTAAATGGGGGCTTCATCAAAGTTAAAGGCTTTTGCTTTCCAAAACACTACTAAAGAAAGACAGGCTACAGACTGGGGAAAAAAAAAAACTTGGCCAGTGAGATAGTGTCAGAGGACTTGTGTTCACAATATATAAAGAACTCTCAAAACTCAATAGTAGTTTAAAAATAGGCCAAAGACTTGAATTTCACCATTGAGATTGTACAGATGTGAAATATATTCAACATCATTAGTCATTAGGGAAAAGCAAATTAAAACCATGAGGAGATTCCGCTTTGTATCTAATAGAGTAGCTCCAATGAAAAGTACTGACAGTACCATGTTTGTCAAGGACGGGGCACAACTGGAATTTTCCTGTTGGAGCAACGGCAAAATGGCGCAGCCACTCTGGAAAACATTTGGGAGTTTCTTCTGAAGTTAAACATACACTGACCACATGTCCCAGCAGTCTCAGGTTCACACAGAAGCCTGTACACAAATGTTTAGCAACTCTGTTTATGATCACAGAGAATCATAAACAACCCAGATGTCCTTCAACAGGTGAATGGAGAAAGAAACTTCGATGTGTTTGTACAGCAGAACATTTCTCAGCAATAACGGGTACCAACTGTCATCCCTTACAACAACTTGGGTGGATGTCACAGGCATTATGCTGAATCAAAGAAACCTGTCTGAGAAGGTTCCATGCTGCGTCTTTCCAGATAGAGGACAGTCTCCAAAAGACAAACCTATCATGGAGAACACCTCAGTGGTTGCCTAGGTTGGGGGAGGGAGGGTGCACAGAGAAGCCTGTGCTGAAGTTCAGAAGCTGTTCTGAACTCTGATTGTGGTGTTGGCTACACAAATCAATATATGTGTGTTAAAACACATGGAACTATCTCCACCAGAAGGAAGAAACACTCAACTCTTTTGTATGTCAGTTCTTTTAAAAAGCTGGATTGGCTGGGTTGCTTTTCTGGAAGATATCTTTGCAAGCAGGCTGCCTTGTTAAAATAGCTTGTAAGTCTCTGTGGGTCACCTCAGGGAAGAATTCCTGGGAGAACAGGCCAGCTAGCCCTGAAGGCAATTCTGAGCAGGTCCCTACTTGGATCTCCCTCACTTTTAAGAGGACTACGTGATCCTTCCCTATCAGAAGGTGCTGGAGATTGAATCAGGCCACTGCCCGAGGATTGCTGCAGCTCTCTTCCTGGCAAGGCCACTAGACACCACTGTCCTGAGAGATCAGCTGTGTCCTCCTGTGTGAGAGGCCAGAGCAGTCTGGGAATTGCCCGGAGATCGGCCCAGGCTCTTTGAGGAGTTTGTGGTCCTAATGTTTGCTAGTCGGTGTTTCTTCTGTTGTTCAGCCGGTCAGTTTTGTCCAGTTCTTTGTGACCCTGTGGACTGCAGCACACCAGGCTTCCCTGTCCTTCACCATCTCCTGGAGTTTGCTCAAACTCATGTCCATTNTTTGAGGAGTTTGTGGTCCTAATGTTTGCTAGTCGGTGTTTCTTCTGTTGTTCAGCCGGTCAGTTTTGTCCAGTTCTTTGTGACCCTGTGGACTGCAGCACACCAGGCTTCCCTGTCCTTCACCATCTCCTGGAGTTTGCTCAAACTCATGTCCATTCAGTTGGTGATGCCATCCAACCATCTCATCCTCTGTTGCCCTGTTCTCCTTCTGCCTTCTGTCTTTCCCAGCATCAGAGTGTTTTCTGATGAATTGAGTCTTCACATCAGGTGGCCAAAGTACTGGAGCTTCAGCTTCAACATGAGTCCTTCTAATGCATATTCAGGATTGATTTCCTTTAGGGTGGACTGGTTTGATCTCTTTGCTGTCCATGGGACTCTCAAGAGTCTTCTCCAGCACCGTAGTTTGAAAGCATCAGTTCTTCAGTGCTCAGCTTGCTTTGTGGTCCAGTTCTTACATCCATACATGACTACTGGAAAAAATACAGCTCTGACTCTATGGACCTTTGTTGGCAAAGTTATGTCTCTGCTTTTTACTGTGCTGTGTAGGTTGGTCATAGCTTTTCTTCCAAGGAGCAGATGTCTAGCTTCATGGCTCTGGCACCATCTGCAGTGATTTTGGAGCCCAAGAAAATAAAGTCTGTTACTGTTTCCATTTTCTCCCCGTCTATTTGCCATGAAGTGATGGGACTGGGTGCTGTGATCTTAGTTTTTACCTCTAGGCCCCCTTTATTATGGTGGCTTCATTCTGGCGAGGGTCAGATGGTAAAATTTTGTTTTTAATTTTCACTTCCTTTTTAAAAATTTTGACTGTGCTGGGTCTTTGTTGCTGCGTGCAGACCTTCTCTAGTTGTGGCCTGCCGGGCTTCTCGCCCTGATGGGTGCTTTGTTGCACAGCACTGGCTCTAGAGCATGGGGGCTTCAGTTGCTCTGCAGCAAGTGGAATCTTCCTGGACCAGAGATTGAACTCGTGTCCCCTGCACTTGCATTCTTAACCACTGGACAACCAGGGAAGTCGGCAACTAAAGTTTTGATGATAGCATCATTTTCTGTTTGTTTGGCTTGGGATTGTTTTAAAGCACTTTCAAAACCATGATTGCATTTGGTCCTCACAGCAGCAGTGTTGTACAAACTCATCAGGATCAATCTTCCCCATTCGCAGACATGAAGCCAGAGAGGTTGGGCAGCTTGCCTGAGGGCTCCCATTGATGGGGCAGACCAGAGCCTTCGGCTCCCAGCCTTGTTGGGGGGGGGTGGTCTTCACACACCCAGAGTCTGCCACCCCAGGACCTCCCCATTTGATACAATGCGAAATGTCTGCTATGGTTTGAATCTCTTGTCCCCCTAAACTTCGTATGTTGAAACCTAAACCTTACAACATGATGGTGTTTGTAGATGGGGCTTTTTGGAGGTGATTAGGACATGAGGGTGGGGCCCATCATGAGTGGGATCCGTGCCGTTCTAAGAGACCCCAGAGCTTTCCTGGTGGGTCAGCATCAAGAATCCACCCACCAGTGAAGGAGATGGGAGTTTGACCTCTGATCTAGGAGGATCATATGCGATCTAGGAGGATCGTATGCCATGGAGCAACTAAGGCCATGCTCCTCAGCTGTTGAGCCTGTAGGCTAGGGCTCACAAGCCCTAGAGCCTGCACGCCACGAGAGAAGCCCCACAGTGAGAGCCCACGTACTGGAGCCAGAAGGCAGCCCTTTCTCCCTGTAAGTAGAGGGAAGCCCATGCAGCGATACCGACCTAGCCCAGCCAATAAACATACAGAGAAAATTACTTTTAAAAAGAGAGAAACCCCAGAGAGTTCCCTTGCCAATTCTGTCCTGTGAGGACCCAGTAAGACCCACTGAACCAGGAGGGCACCCACCAGATGTGGAATCTGCCAGCACCTTTATCTTAGACTTCAGTGCACAGAACTGTGAGAAATCAACATGTTTTTTGTAACCCCTCTAGCCTACGGTACTTTGTCATAGCAGCTCAGACAGGTGATGTCCAGTATGTAGACCCTGCTCTGCTAACCGAGAGCCCCAACCCTCCCTGCCCAGGGACAGGGGGAAGCTCTGGTTCATGTCTTCTGCACCCCTTAAGTACCTGATGTCCCCCCGAACCTTCACTTCCTTGGCAGGAGTGGGTGGTGATTTACTCTTGTGCCATGCAGAGAGTCGTGAAGGACAGAGGTTGTACGTATAAAGTACCTGGTATCACACCATGACCGGCCCGGGTCTGTCCCCCTACCAGGAGTGTGACCCCCAAGAAACCACTGTATGTCACCACCCCCGCCCCCGCCAGGGCAGGCGTGCTGTTCTGAGTACAGTGCCGTTCTCGTTCCCCCGTCTCTGCAGACCTATGTGTCCCAGTGGCCTTGGACGCTTCTGCTCCTGGCTGTCAGCGGCTTCTGTAACTTTGCCCAGAACGTCATTGCCTTCAGCATCCTCAACCTCATCAGCCCTCTGAGCTACTCGGTCGCCAATGCCACCAAGAGAATCATGGTCATCACAGTGTCCCTGATCATGCTGCGGAACCCCGTCACCAGCACCAATGTCCTGGGCATGATGACGGCCATCCTCGGAGTCTTCTTGTACAACAAGGTGAGTCTGGGCTGGGGGAGGCTGTCCCTTTGACACCCAAGGAGGCGCCAAGCGTTGGTGGAGAGGATGGAGCCTCACCAGGAACCAAGAGGCAGGGGTTCCAGCTCCCAGCTTTGCCACTGCCTGGTTTATGGTCTTGGCTCCACTCCCTCCACCCTGGGCTTCCGTTTTCCCTAAGATGCCCCAGGCTCACGCCTCACTCTGTTTTGGCTCTCAGTTCTACTGCGGCTCTATTGGGAATTTCACGCCTTCCTTGCGAAGGCTCTGTGCATTCCCCTGTGAAGCTGTGGGATGGCTGACAGGGAGGGCTGCTCCATTAACCGTTCACTGAGCGTACCCCAGCTCCACTCAGGATGACACTTATATCACCTTGAAGGCCTCTTGGCCATGAATCTCAAGCCCCTGCTGTGTCCTGAGTGCGTCCCAGGCACGAAGCTGATGGCGTCACTGCTGTCTTGACTTTGCAGACCAAGTATGATGCGAACCAGCAAGCCCGGAAGCACCTCCTCCCCGTCACGACAGGGGACCTGAGCGGTAAGGAGCACCACCGGAGCCCCCTGGAAAAGCCCCACAACGGCACGCTCTTCCCCCCGCACAGTGACTACCAGTACGGCCGCAACAACATCTTGACAGATCACTTCCAGTACGGCCGGCCGAGCTACCCAAACTCATATACTTTGAACCGATACGACGTGTAGAGCCTAGCGAGCTGGGCAGGACGTTCTGCCGATCCTCCCCTCCATCCCTGCCCCCAGCAGCATCAGAAACTCCTGACAACCAGTGAATGTACAACCCAGCCAAGGGGGGATGGTGCGGAACCAGCAGAAGACCCTGGGGTCCCTGGCCCCTACCCGCGCCCAGGGGCAGCAGGAAGCCAGCCCTGCCGTGGGGACCACCCTTGAGCTCCGGTGTTTCACACCCTTTCTTCCTGGAGCCTTGTCTTCTGAGGGCAGCATCACTCTGGAAACATTGGCCAGGTTTTTACCTTTCCACGTAGACTTATTTCCCCAAGTCTGGTCTTCAGAGTTCTTTTTCTGCTTTCCAGCCAGGACCCTCTCTGGAAAGGACACAGACCTCAGAGCAGGCAAGATGTGCTTTGCAGGGAGGGTGGCAAGGAAAAGGACCCTAGGGTGGTGCTTTGTGACTGGCCATTCTCAGGCAGGCGCAAGACTGAAGCAGGTGTGGAGCAGAGGAGTGCAAGGGTTACGAAAACCTCTCCAGCTACAAAGGTGGACTCAGCCTTGGGTCAGCCCCATGACGGTTTGCAATTCTGGCCAACATCCCTCAGTGCAGAGCAGTTGCAATTAGCACTGAATCCTTACAGCCTAATTCTCTGACCTGCAAGTCAGAGTTGGTGTGCCGACCAAAAGGGATGGGGGGCTGCTGACTCCCGACTCTCTCTTTGCTGGAGTGGAACGACTCTCCTCTCGGAGCAGCGAGAAGGATCATTCAAAATCATGTTCAGCGTTTCAAGCTCAACTACGATACTCATTTTGTTTTCTCATGAGCCTTCAACTCTGTGCTTACCAGGGTATCTGGTGAGATGTTGGTGTTATGAGGATGTTGCATTTTTCTAGGGCATATTTTGTAGTTGTCTGTTTATCGCCTTGGTCCCCCACCCCTCACCCCCCTCTTAGGGGATGCAGGATGCATGCAGATTGGCTTATGGTTGGAAACCCCTTTGGTTTTTAAATGTTTAAAAACAAGAAAGGTTGCTGGCGATGCCTGTCTCAGCACACGTCTGCATTTAGTAGGAAGGAATGAAGTGTTCTGAAGCGCTTTTCTAGTGACCGCAGCTCTGAAAGTGAGATGAATCAAGAATGTCATCTCCATACTTTTGTGTCACAGAGCTTGGCGCTCTGATTCCGTTAGCTGCTCTAGCAGTGTTTCCGTCAGGATCTGAATCATGTCCCAGGGAAGGGGCAAGCACCAGGCTAGGATTTAGTTTGCCAAATCAGTCTTTGGTCAGGAAGTTTGGGTTTTAGCAGAATCACATCACCAGGAAGATTATGTGAGCTCCAAGAGTAACCTATGTGCTGAGGTCCAGGTTGGGACACTGGCATCACGAGAGATTGTGGCCTCAAAGGGGACCCTCCCTTGACTGCTGGCTGCCTTCTTCCTTCTGCCCTGCGCCTAGCCTCTTCAACAGGCACTTGGCTTGATCAGCAGATGGGACCTCGGGTCACCTTTTATCTTCTGGCATGTGAGATGGTTCTCTGCTCCGAGAGGAGGTGCCAGCCATAGCTTATGCTCGACTCCGGTTTGTTTTTGATAATTGGAACCTTGTACTTGGAGGTTACATTTTGTCGCTCACGGATGGGCCGCTCCTGGAGAGGTCCTGAGGTCGCCTTCTGGCTTGAGTTTAGTACCACTGGCCTCAGGAGAACCCATTTGGCGTTGGCTTGCTTTTTCCTTTCTTTGGCCTCAAGTTCGGAGACTACGTTGTGTGAAACAGGAAGGGGCCATCCTCAAGGATGTTTTTGTGAACTTGCCGAGTGCCTTTATTAGAGGCAGGAGTTGGACCTGCAGTTGGCCCACAATAAATGGGGATAATGTTGCATGGCAAAGAGATTACAGTAATTGTCTTTATGATAGGAACTGATTCCTTGAACATAAAATTGAACTCCGAAATGAATCATACTTCTCTGCAGGTTTAATGAGATTTCTGAGGTTGCTGAAATTTGTGTATTTGTTTTTCCAAAGCAAGATCTGCTGGTGAGGGGAAATACCTTACTGGTTTCTTTACGGTTTATAAATGAATAAACGAATATTTAGTTCTGTACGTAAATCTACAGTGAGTACATACACTGGAATGAGACAATCATATTTGATCAGATCAGAAGAGAAAGACATACTTTTGAGACTTGAAAGTTCAGAGCAGACGTTGACCTCCTGAAGGTTGGTTTTCCAGCCACTTGCTGCCCTGGCTCAGCCCCCACTCCTCCTCTCACATCCACATCTGCAGTTGGGTTGCTTCACCCTCCTCCCTGCTGGGGTTTGTAACAGCAGATTTAGTTCACCCATCCATGGTGTGGTCTGCAAAACTAACTCAAACCCAGCCCCTTTATTTTACAGAAGGGGAAACTGAGGCTCAGAGGGCATTTTTAAATAGTGTTTGTTCACTATCTTGAGACTCAGTGTGGAATTTTTAAGCACCTTATTTTAAGTCATTCGTTATTTGGGAAAATCAAACCCCTATTACAAAGGAGAGAAGTCAAACAGGTTCAAATGAAGAAATACCTGGAGTTTCTGAACTCTGCTGTGTATTTAGCACGCATCATACAGCAGGTCCTGTGTTATCTCTGGGACATAACCAGACCTGGATCCCTTAAGGTCTAACAGCCTTAAGGCAGAGAACATTAAATTATTGAAGAATCTGAAAATCGTGAATTCTTTATGTCACCGTGTTTTCAGGACTTTTCATGCTATAGACTGTTCTGCGGGAATGATACTGTGTATATTCTTGGATGGCATTTACCAAAAATAAATGATGGTCTCCAGGGAATTACGATTGGTCCCAGTTTGTTGGTGAAGGGCCCCTTCTGAGTCAGTCTGTCATCAGTGTGTCCAGCCACAAAATGTGTAAGAGGCAGAAAGAACACACCAACTTGGTTCCCACATCCAGGTATATTGCAACCTTTTTATTTTTTCTGAGCCCAAATTTAGATGTGTGATTTATGGATTTGTTAGACAGTAGGATAAAACTAGAAATCACAGCATCACACTTAATGACGTGCCTTTATTGATCTTTATGGAAAATCCAAGAATGTTGCAACAGCTGTGCTTATGCATCTGTGTGAAGGAATAATAGACAGTGAGTACCTGATACATGTGGGCTTTTCATACACAGTCCACAAACGGTTACCTCTGCCTTGCTCCAGATGAAAATGGGGCCCAGAGGGGTTAAGTAATTTGTCCAGGATCACACAGCTACTGCAGTCTGCCTCCAATCCCATTTCCCCCCATATCACTCAGAAAACACTGCCAATAGAGAATTTCCTTTCATCGCAATGGATAGGTAAGTTTCTTCTAAAACAATTGCCTACATCCTTCTGTTCAGTGATTTACTGAGTGCTTAGGTGGTGCCCAAAACAGGAAACAGATAAATAAGCCTCCTGCCCTCTGAGCACTCAGCTCAATTTCTAGATGTGTGACTAAGGAGCACACAAGTGCTGTGTTAGAGGTGGGGGAGAAAATGCTCAAGTGCAGGGTTATTTGAGGGGCACATGGGAATGTGCTGACATGCATTTTCAATTCATAGAATATTTTATCCACACATTTTTTAATACATATGTCTCATTTAACTATCAGAACCCAAAAGGCAGATATTAGCCCCATTCTACAGAGGGAAACGGCAACAGAGAAAGGCTTGGCCCACTGAATAGGGCTGGAACCCAAGTGTCAGACTCCAAGCCCAGGGCCCTTTGCCCTGCAAAACAGCCTCAGTAAGTGAACAGTTTTGTTTTTTGTCACCGTTGCCTCACACAGTCAGGCCCCCCTGTGACAGGAAGACCCTGGAGGAGCCCTGATGGCCAGGTGACCCAGGCAGCTTTGCAGCTGTATGCTGCAGTTCCATGCGTGGTGCCGCTGTCTTGTGAGTCAGGCAGAGAGCCAAGTTCAGGGATGGCCTCCTTGCTTGACACCAGAGCTGGAACCCCTCTTCAGAGATGTCTTCACCGACACTGGAATCTTCCTTTGTCACCCCAGGGCAGGGCACTCCTTTGTGACCAGAGGTGGGTTTGGTGACAGGCAGTCAGGCCCAAGGAATGCTCATTGTCTAGGACATGAAAGGATCTCAGTTCACACAAGACATTCTTCCTGCCGTGGCTTCAGCTTGTTGACCACACAGCGTTCAGTTGTTGCAGAAGATGAGGCTATAGCCACTCAAAGCTTTGGCTTTATTGAAACCATGGATCTAGATGGGCCTAGATTTCCTCAGTCAGCCACTACTTTTTAAAATAACTTTTATAGTCAATATATAATTTTTTAAGTTTGGAAAAAAATATTAAGGCCAAAAGATTACTATACAGAGGTCAAAAAGAAGGAGACAGAGAAAACAACTTGTTTTATATAGACAGAGGTGGTTGTGAACAGTTTATCTCTGAAAAGGTACACAAGAAGCTGGACACTGCCGTTGCCTCTAAGAAGGATATATGTAGTTTCTTCAAAAGTGGCATATTGCCTATATTTTGTAAGCTGCGCTTTAGTAACACTTCCCCGTGTTACTAAATATTCTTCCTTGATTCTGTGTCTGCTGTATATGGTATTAGAGGATGTGCTACAATTAACCAACCTCTATTGCTGCATCTTAAGTACTATTTTGATGGGATAAGTTTGTAGTGCACAATGCTGCACACACTTCTGATCTAGGAAAATTCCTCCCAGCAACATTTGCAGGACCAAAATGGGCATGCATACGGGTCTTAAATTCTTGCCTTTTTGTTACATGGGTCCCCTCAGCAAGTTCATCTCACCAAGGAGTGTGCACTGCACTTGTTTTCTTAAAAGAGTTCTGTTTCTAGGTCCTTGAAGATCATCTCTGTCTGCAGCAGCCTCGACTTCTAGCGACTGTCTCTCTCCTGCTTTCTCCTGACAAGTGGATTCTGATTTGGCTCACTGAAATAAGCCTGGGGGAGGCTTTGTGATGCTTAAATTTTCAGTCTCAAACAGCATTTTAAGGTCAAGGGTATACAACCTTTTTGGTGGTAGCTGAGCAACATCAGCAATGAAAGTGCAAACCCTCTGACTTCAACACCTGTGTACAAGCTAAAACTTTTAACAGTGGTTTAAAAGCACAACCAACCCAAGAGACTCCAGAGACTGGCTTCACTAAGGTATGGTAAATCCACACTACATTGTCCTATGCAGTCATTAAAGATGACCACGTGGGAACTTCCCTGGTGGTCCTGTGGTTAAGACTCTACTTCCACTGCAGGGGCATGGGTTCAGCCCCTGGTAGGGGAACTAAGATCCCACATGCCACGGTGCAGCCAACAAAGGAAAAAAGGATACAAGTTGTTTGGTTCAGAGACCCTGTTAAGACTGGTAAGTGCTGAGAATTCTCATCTCATGAAAATACACGTGTGCAACAGGGCCATCTCTGTGGTCCAATCGTGGTGGATCACAGGTTAAATTTCTTCTTGGCTGCACCGGGTCTTCATTGCTGTGCACAGGCTTTCTCTAATAACAGTGCACAAGCTTCTCACTGTGGCGGCTTCTCTTGTGGAGCAAGGCCCCAGTGCTCATGGACTCTGGTTGTGGCACAGGGATGTGGCCGCCCCATGGCACGTAGGATCTTCCCAGATCAGGGCTTTAACTGGTGTCCTCTGCACTGCAAGGCGGACTCTTAACCACTGGGCCACTAGAGAAACCCCCAGGTTAAAGCTACCTGATACAGATCTTGACTGATATGGAGCAGTCACACTATCCAGATTTCTGAGCATTATACGAAACAGAACATCCCCTTGATAGTCCCTCTCCCTGGAGTGTTCACATAGCTGGTTTTGGAGTGGGGATCTCAATCAAACCTCACCTCCCAAGGGCCTTCTTAGATAACCTTATCAGTGTAGACACTGCCATTCTCCCTTAGCGTAGTCTTCACACCTTTGGTTTTCCTCAGTAACACCTTTGAGGTGATATATTTGTTACTGATTTATGGGGTCTGCCTATCTTAGCAGTGGGCTCATGAGAGCAGAGATTAGGTTGGACTTGTTCAGTGTTTCATTCCCAAGTTACATCCAACCTGCCTTTCTGTGAGCCAAGGATGGTCTTTACAGGTGAACATTTGCAATCAACTGAGGGCAGCAAAGACTGACTTGGAATCTTCAAAAAGAACACTACATTCTTCTCATTAGACCTATATTTTTAAAACTGTACTCAATTATTATATTCTAAATTCCACCAACAAGTACTCTGGACGTTTTTATCTTTGGTTATATAAGCACCTACATAAAAGCCTCGTTTTTGGCTCTTGGCCATCAGAGCCTATAAAATACTTGATATCTGGCCCTTTATAGAAAGCTTGCCGGCTTCTGGTCTAAGGCAATATCTCGCGTACAGGAGACAAACCATAAGCGTCAGATGGGAGAAATTACGAAACAACAAAAAAGAAACGTATCTAAAACACACAGACATCCATTTCCACAAAATAAGATACCATATAGCCAACCAAGTATTAATGTGAACAAAGCTATCTCAAGAGCGTCAGATTACCGGGCAAGTCCACAGTTTACATGTCTCTAATGCATACGCTGCTTGTTACCTTTCCCCACAATTGGCATACATTAACATCATCGTTTTGGAAGCACTGTAACTGCATCTTTCAGGATGGCGCCGTGGCCTCTGGACGTGCGGTGTAGAGGGCCCAGCACCCGCAGGTCCTGGGCCCTCACTCGATCACCGTTGCTTAAACGACTGCACAAAAGCCAGGGGAGCCCCAGAGGGACGGACGCACTCGGAGGCTAGCGGAGGTGGGGGTTTCCCTCGCCTTAAAATCTTATCAAACCGCTGGATCGAGGAGAAGAAACCGAACTGAAGGATCTCTTGAACCTCAATAAACCAGTTCCGTCCCTGCGAAGCCCGTAGCTTCCGGGTTCGACTTCTACCTCCGGGCGGGTCCGGGGGGGATGTGACAGGCGCCGCGTCCAGAAGCCTCCCGGGCGTACCTCACCTCGTATTTTCCTCACCGTGGCCCCGCGAGGAGAAAAGAGGCCCTGACATGGGGAATTCCCCAGGTTCCCTATTCCCGCAGAGAACGCAGCCAGTCAAGCCCCAGGACTGCAACGCGGACAGCCCGCCCGCGGCTAACGGTCGTCCGCGCCGTTCCAGCCGTTGCCCGGCGTCGCGCAACAGGAGCCCACTCTGCACATGCGCGGAAAAGCCAACGCACGTGCGCATCGCTAGCTCCTCCCGCGCGCTCAGCCACGCGCGGTTTCTTCCCGCCCACCCCGTGCCCTCACTTCCGGGGTTTCCTGGCGACGGCCGTAAGTGGCAGGCGGAAGCAGCGCGCGAGGCCAGCCGTAAAAGGCTCCCTCGCGCCACTTCCGGCCGGCTTCCGCAGACGGCCCTGGTGGGCGATCGTGAGGCGCCGGAGGACGTTCCCCGCGGCCGGAGCCATGGAGATGCCTCTGCCGCCAGACGGTGAGGCCCACCCCTGACTCGGGCCCCGTCGATCTCTCCCCGGGATCCCCAGCTGGCCCGCCCCGCCTCCTAGGGTCCCCGGGCCTAGGAAGGGGCGGGGCTCGGCCTCCCGGGTTTGCCCGCGGCCTCTCCCGCGGGTCCTCGCATTCCCGGCGCGCGCTTCTGGCCCCTATCGGGACCCGTACAAGGGCGGCCTCTCCGGGGCCCACCCATAGGGACCCTGACCGGCGGACGCGGGCTGGGAAACCAGGGCCTGGGCGGTCCTCGCTGACGCCTCGTGTGGCCTTTTCTCCGTCCTCCAGACCAGGAGCTCCGAAATGTCATCGACAAGCTGGCCCAGTTCGTGGCTCGGAACGGGCCCGAGTTTGAAAAGATGACGATGGAGAAGCAGAAGGACAACCCAAAATTCTCTTTTCTGTTCGGAGGCGAGTTCTACAGTTACTACAAGTGCAAGTTGGCGCTCGAGCAGCAGCAGCGTGAGTCCTCTCCAGCTCTCAGGCCGCCCCCTCTAGCCCTTCCTTTCTCCGATTCCATCTCGGGCTCTACCACAAAACGCCTTATTTGGGGTCGCATGCTATTTCTTTGTGAAAATAGGCTAGTTCGGCATGTATTATCTTTTCCGCTGTTCGTGGAGTCCGAGTGTCATGGAGAACGAGGTTATTGATCTTCCTTCTGGGCTCGGAATCAGGGATTCCTGTTGTTTTGCAAACATGATGACTGATGTCACCGAGTAGAGTGCTTCAGTGTTTTACAGAGAGGAAGTGATAGAAGCCAGGCTGAGTGGGACCCTCTGGACGAATACCGTCCAGCCCTCTTTGCGGGCTCTCTGGGGCGTCCAGCAGGGTTTTTGTGCATTTCTGGTGGTTGCAGTCCAGATCAAAATGAATTGTCCTGTGGACTTTACTATTTGGCAACTGTTTATGTTCACTGGTTTGTGCTTCAGGAACCCAGCCTTACCCTTAAAGAGTTGAAGATGGAGTTTGTTATCACAGTTAGCCTATGAATAACAAGTAGAGACACCAGATAGATAGTCCCTGAGCTCACTTCGGTCTTGTTCAATAGCAAATCCCTAGCTTCTAGATGGGAGAAGGCAACGGCACCCCACTCCAGTACTCTTGCCTGGAAAATCCCATGGATGGAGGAGCCTGGTGGGCTGCAGTCCATGGGGGCGCTGAGAGTTGGACACGACTGAGCGACTTCACTTTTAATTTTCACTTTCATGCATTGGAGAAGGAAATGGCAACCCACTCCAGTGTTCTTGCCTGGGGAATCGCAGGGACGGCGGAGCCTGGTGGGCTGCCGTCTAGGGGGTCACACAGAGTCGGCCACGACTGAAGCGACGCAGCAGCAGCAGCAGCAGCAGCTTCTAGATGCCCTTGTGTTGTAGATTGCCAAGCAGCTGGACGTTGAAAGGTGAATGCTCCCCAGACTATAAACTCCTTGAGGCCAACCAGACCTTGTCTGGGACATTATTGTGCCTTATAGGTAGCATGTCGTGGGTGTTCTTATGGCAAAAGTACAGTGGCTTGAACAGGCACAGTGTGTTTTGAGAGCCGAGAGAGAAACCAGAGCGTAAGAGAGCCAGCATGGCACCTAGACATATGCAGACAGGAGGAGAGTTTGCTCTGGAGTGGGAAAGTTTCCGAGGGGAGCGGTTGGGCTTTCTTCTTTTGTTCAGGGCTTCTTCTGGTGCCTGTTTAGGTTTTCCGTTTGTTTTAATATTTGTTTAGTCGTGGTTCGTGGGCTCCAGAGCTCAGGAGCTCGGTAGCTGTATTGTGAGAACTTTAGTTGCCTGTGGCATATGGGATATTAGTTCTTGACTGGGGATCGAACCCACGTCCCTCGCATTGGGAGGTTGATTTTTAACCACTGAACCACCAAGGAAGTCTTGCTTGTTTAGGCTAGAGATGTGATTAGGGGAGATCTGTTGCCTGAAATTGTAGGCAAAATGTACCCATTTACCTATGTGTTTCTGGAGCAAACCATTCCTTAGCCTCAGCCCATCAGATTTGAAACGCCTGGTATAGGCAGTAGGGAACCACTAGAGAGGCGGGAACAGGAAAGAGGTGGCTTGGGTTTGTGTGGCCTATGTGGTGGACAGGCTGGGGGGGCATGAATGGAGACCAGGACCAGTGAGGCAGCTGGCGATGCGGTCTGGATTGAGTTGGTGAGTTGCGTAGAGAAAGTGGGCCTGGGGGCAGCTGGCGATGCGGTCTGGAGTAAGTCAGTGAGTTGAGTAGAGAAAGTGGGCCTGGGGACAGTGAGGGTGAGGGGTAGAATGCATGAACTGAACTGCCAGGTGGATATTGATGTGGGTGACATAACTCGGCAAGGGAGGACTGCGTTTGGGTTTGGGTGACCATGAGGCGAGAGATGCTTCTCCTTCAAGGGGAGCCCACTCCCACTCTGGAAGGTCAGCAGTAGGAGGTGGCTTGGGACTTGGTGCCATAATGTGGGGAGCTTGGGGTGCTTCTAGCAGGCGAAGATTGGGGCTCAGGGAATCCTTTCTGCAGGTAACAGTATCTCCGTTGCCGTTAAAGTCTGTGAGAGAGTTAACCAAGTAGAAATTGAGGAGACAGGAGTGTTCAGACAGAAGATGGAACCTCAGGAGGGGTTGAGGAGTAGTGGGAACAGGAGCTCTGGGTTCCCAAAGCCCAGAGAACGAGTGATTCTTGGAGTGGCCAGAAGTGAGGGTGCAGAGCAGGGAGGGCTAGCTGGCAAAGGACTTAGAAATTCGGGAAGCTCTGGGGAAGCTCTAGAAGGGTTCTGGTACTGTGTTCTAGAGCAGGGCTAGCCATTATGCAGCCAGCCTGGAGGTTTGAGAAGACTGAGTTCCGGGACCGATCAGGAATCACACCTTACAGACTCCTACACCCTACACAGCAAACTGTTTTTGGTGTTTTTTTTTTTCCCAATCTGTTGCAGAAAGTACAATTTTGCAAAGTACAATAAAAATGTGAACTTTTATGAGAGTTCCTTGGTGGTCTAGTGGATAGGACCTCAGTGCTTTTAGTGCCGGGGCCCGGGTTCAGTCCCTGGACAGGGGGCTAAGATCCCGCAAGTTGCACGCTACAGCCCCCTAAAAATGTAAACCATGAAACATCAAATTGCCGTGAAAGTGCCCAAACACTCCCCTGCTATTTCTGTGTTTGTCTTGGTGTCACCTGGGGCTGGCCCCTTGGACCCCACTTGGATCAGCAGCACTACGGCCATGGGGTAGAGAAGAGGAAAGCGGGCAGGACTGGGCGCAGGGAAACCAATTCCCAGGGTGACGAGTCAAGGCAAAGTAGTGGCAGTGATGGCCGTGCCCAGTGGTGTGTGATCTAGAAGGGTGGCTTGACTGCGTGGGGTGCAAGGGAGAGACAGGTGCACGAACTTCACTTCTGGCTTGGGTAAGTGGGCGTGGCTGTGCCAGCCATGGATCAGGAGTGGGGCTTTGGAAGGGGTGCGGCAGGGGGCCAGGAGGAAACCATACCTGTTTGGGGCATCTGCAGAAAACAGTGGCTGTTTGGTCTAAGACCTAAAGCCTGAGGAATCCAGGGTGCCACTGGTAGATTTAGGGGTTATAGAGCAGTGGTCCCCAAACTTTATGGCATCAGGGACCAGATTCATGGAAGACAGTGTTTCTACAGACGATGGTGGGGCAGGGGGGACTGGTTTGGGATGATGCAAGTGCCTTATACTTGTGTGCTTTATTTCTATTATTATTACATTGTGATATATAATGAAGTAATTAGACAACTCACCGTAATTAGATTGTCAGGCATTGGATTATTCTCATAAGGAGCTTGCAACCTGGATCCCTCACATGCTTGGTAGGGTTCATGATCCTGTGAGAATCTAATCCTGCCGCTGATCTGACCGGAGGCAGGGCACAGGCGATAATGGGAACGATGGGGAGCAACTGTAAATACAGCTGCAGCTTCGCTTTCTCACTGCTCACCTGCTGCTGTGCGGCCAAGGGCTGGAGGCTCCCTGTCGTGGAGTGCAGATTGTAACTGCAGCCACGGCAATACATCATGCTCCCCTGGAGGCTTGCTCAGAGAAGAGAGTCTAGTCCACAGTCCCGGCATCCAGCATGTAAGAGTTGGACAGAGAAAAGGGACGGCCACACTGGCTACATGCGACAAGGAGGGGCCATCTGACTGAGTGGGGATGGCTGCAGTGGCTTTGAGGGTGGGGTGGGCAGGCAGAGCCCAGGCCTCTGTGGGTTGAGATAAAGGGGAAAAGAACTGAAGATGAACTTTGGCTGTAAAATTGTTGGATGGGGAGGCACAGGCTGAAGGGGAGTTTGTAAAGATTGAAGACTCCACCATGACTAGATGCTAATGGGAGGNCGACAAGGAGGGGCCATCTGACTGAGTGGGGATGGCTGCAGTGGCTTTGAGGGTGGGGTGGGCAGGCAGAGCCCAGGCCTCTGTGGGTTGAGATAAAGGGGAAAAGAACTGAAGATGAACTTTGGCTGTAAAATTGTTGGATGGGGAGGCACAGGCTGAAGGGGAGTTTGTAAAGATTGAAGACTCCACCATGACTAGATGCTAATGGGAGGAGCCAGTAAAGATAGAAAATGAAAGAGAGCAAGGGGACACATTTGCTGAAGCAGCGAGGGGTGCGATCCAGACAGCACGTCGGGGTGATCCCATGGGGTGCCCTTGGGTGCAAGGACTGGAAGGCCCACCTCAGACCTAGGCACCCTGTGATGGGCCCTGGGCAGCATGCTCCACCCCACTGTTCTTTCTTTGGCTGGGCCCCCTGAGGGTGGGACTCAGAAAGACTCCAGCAGAGTATGGTCCTTCTGAGACCAGATGAGGCCCAGAGGTAGAGGGGGCAGCCATCTGTCCAGGGACCCTTCCCCAAGTCCTCCCTTCCTGCCTTACCTGGCAAGGTTCGGGGCCTGCACTTGCCCATCCTGTCTCCTGCCGGCAGGACAGGGCAGCCTACATTGCCTTAATCTGGATTGACCCCTGAATGCAGAAGAGTAGAGTCTGTGGAAGGGCAGACGAGGGGCCCAGTGTGCAGAGGCCACCACGTGTGTTGGGTCGCTGCCTCGCTTCTTCCGTGGGGCCACGGGTGTGTGGCCTTGCTGGTTGGCTTTCCAGAGGTTTGGTAGCTTTGATACCTGGAAGGGAGGAGTAGACTGGGGGACAGCAGGCGAGGATGCTCGGGGTCAAGAGAGCCCTTGGGGAGGGACTGTTTGTTCAGGCCCAGGAGAGGGTGGAAGGGGGTGGCTTTGGGCTTCTGGGCTAAAGGACCGCAGACAAGGCCAGATGGTGTTAGCTGGAGAGTGGGGAGATGACCATCCCAAAGGTCTCCGAGGAGAGGGCGAGTGGAAGGGGCCCAGGCCCAGGCCCTGTGAGAGGGGATGAATAGCTGGGACAGGTCGCAGGGGTCCTCTGCTGGGAGGTGAGTATACAGAGGGGAGCTGCCCAGCTGGCCGCCAAGGGGATACCTGGGCCCCGCCGCCTCCTCACAGGGGCTGCCTCTCCTCCTCTCCTGCCAGTCATCTGCAAGCAGCAGGCCCCGGAGCTGGAACCGGCTGCGACCCTGCCTCCCCTGCCCCAGCCCCCGCTGGCCCCCGCGGCGCCCATTGCACCAGCCCAGGGCACCCCGTCCATGGACGAGCTCATCCAGCAAAGCCAATGGAACCTGCAGCAGCAGGAGCAGCACCTGCTGGCCCTCAGACAGGTACGGGCCCGCTCCTCCCGCCCTGCCGCTAGAACTTTAGTTGCCTGTGGCATATGGGATATTAGTTCTTGACTGGGGATCGAACCCACGTCCCTCGCATTGGGAGGTTGATTTTTAACCACTGAACCACCAAGGAAGTCTTGCTTGTTTAGGCTAGAGATGTGATTAGGGGAGATCTGTTGCCTGAAATTGTAGGCAAAATGTACCCATTTACCTATGTGTTTCTGGAGCAAACCATTCCTTAGCCTCAGCCCATCAGATTTGAAACGCCTGGTATAGGCAGTAGGGAACCACTAGAGAGGCGGGAACAGGAAAGAGGTGGCTTGGGTTTGTGTGGCCTATGTGGTGGACAGGCTGGGGGGGCATGAATGGAGACCAGGACCAGTGAGGCAGCTGGCGATGCGGTCTGGATTGAGTTGGTGAGTTGCGTAGAGAAAGTGGGCCTGGGGGCAGCTGGCGATGCGGTCTGGAGTAAGTCAGTGAGTTGAGTAGAGAAAGTGGGCCTGGGGACAGTGAGGGTGAGGGGTAGAATGCATGAACTGAACTGCCAGGTGGATATTGATGTGGGTGACATAACTCGGCAAGGGAGGACTGCGTTTGGGTTTGGGTGACCATGAGGCGAGAGATGCTTCTCCTTCAAGGGGAGCCCACTCCCACTCTGGAAGGTCAGCAGTAGGAGGTGGCTTGGGACTTGGTGCCATAATGTGGGGAGCTTGGGGTGCTTCTAGCAGGCGAAGATTGGGGCTCAGGGAATCCTTTCTGCAGGTAACAGTATCTCCGTTGCCGTTAAAGTCTGTGAGAGAGTTAACCAAGTAGAAATTGAGGAGACAGGAGTGTTCAGACAGAAGATGGAACCTCAGGAGGGGTTGAGGAGTAGTGGGAACAGGAGCTCTGGGTTCCCAAAGCCCAGAGAACGAGTGATTCTTGGAGTGGCCAGAAGTGAGGGTGCAGAGCAGGGAGGGCTAGCTGGCAAAGGACTTAGAAATTCGGGAAGCTCTGGGGAAGCTCTAGAAGGGTTCTGGTACTGTGTTCTAGAGCAGGGCTAGCCATTATGCAGCCAGCCTGGAGGTTTGAGAAGACTGAGTTCCGGGACCGATCAGGAATCACACCTTACAGACTCCTACACCCTACACAGCAAACTGTTTTTGGTGTTTTTTTTTTTCCCAATCTGTTGCAGAAAGTACAATTTTGCAAAGTACAATAAAAATGTGAACTTTTATGAGAGTTCCTTGGTGGTCTAGTGGATAGGACCTCAGTGCTTTTAGTGCCGGGGCCCGGGTTCAGTCCCTGGACAGGGGGCTAAGATCCCGCAAGTTGCACGCTACAGCCCCCTAAAAATGTAAACCATGAAACATCAAATTGCCGTGAAAGTGCCCAAACACTCCCCTGCTATTTCTGTGTTTGTCTTGGTGTCACCTGGGGCTGGCCCCTTGGACCCCACTTGGATCAGCAGCACTACGGCCATGGGGTAGAGAAGAGGAAAGCGGGCAGGACTGGGCGCAGGGAAACCAATTCCCAGGGTGACGAGTCAAGGCAAAGTAGTGGCAGTGATGGCCGTGCCCAGTGGTGTGTGATCTAGAAGGGTGGCTTGACTGCGTGGGGTGCAAGGGAGAGACAGGTGCACGAACTTCACTTCTGGCTTGGGTAAGTGGGCGTGGCTGTGCCAGCCATGGATCAGGAGTGGGGCTTTGGAAGGGGTGCGGCAGGGGGCCAGGAGGAAACCATACCTGTTTGGGGCATCTGCAGAAAACAGTGGCTGTTTGGTCTAAGACCTAAAGCCTGAGGAATCCAGGGTGCCACTGGTAGATTTAGGGGTTATAGAGCAGTGGTCCCCAAACTTTATGGCATCAGGGACCAGATTCATGGAAGACAGTGTTTCTACAGACGATGGTGGGGCAGGGGGGACTGGTTTGGGATGATGCAAGTGCCTTATACTTGTGTGCTTTATTTCTATTATTATTACATTGTGATATATAATGAAGTAATTAGACAACTCACCGTAATTAGATTGTCAGGCATTGGATTATTCTCATAAGGAGCTTGCAACCTGGATCCCTCACATGCTTGGTAGGGTTCATGATCCTGTGAGAATCTAATCCTGCCGCTGATCTGACCGGAGGCAGGGCACAGGCGATAATGGGAACGATGGGGAGCAACTGTAAATACAGCTGCAGCTTCGCTTTCTCACTGCTCACCTGCTGCTGTGCGGCCAAGGGCTGGAGGCTCCCTGTCGTGGAGTGCAGATTGTAACTGCAGCCACGGCAATACATCATGCTCCCCTGGAGGCTTGCTCAGAGAAGAGAGTCTAGTCCACAGTCCCGGCATCCAGCATGTAAGAGTTGGACAGAGAAAAGGGACGGCCACACTGGCTACATGCGACAAGGAGGGGCCATCTGACTGAGTGGGGATGGCTGCAGTGGCTTTGAGGGTGGGGTGGGCAGGCAGAGCCCAGGCCTCTGTGGGTTGAGATAAAGGGGAAAAGAACTGAAGATGAACTTTGGCTGTAAAATTGTTGGATGGGGAGGCACAGGCTGAAGGGGAGTTTGTAAAGATTGAAGACTCCACCATGACTAGATGCTAATGGGAGGAGCCAGTAAAGATAGAAAATGAAAGAGAGCAAGGGGACACATTTGCTGAAGCAGCGAGGGGTGCGATCCAGACAGCACGTCGGGGTGATCCCATGGGGTGCCCTTGGGTGCAAGGACTGGAAGGCCCACCTCAGACCTAGGCACCCTGTGATGGGCCCTGGGCAGCATGCTCCACCCCACTGTTCTTTCTTTGGCTGGGCCCCCTGAGGGTGGGACTCAGAAAGACTCCAGCAGAGTATGGTCCTTCTGAGACCAGATGAGGCCCAGAGGTAGAGGGGGCAGCCATCTGTCCAGGGACCCTTCCCCAAGTCCTCCCTTCCTGCCTTACCTGGCAAGGTTCGGGGCCTGCACTTGCCCATCCTGTCTCCTGCCGGCAGGACAGGGCAGCCTACATTGCCTTAATCTGGATTGACCCCTGAATGCAGAAGAGTAGAGTCTGTGGAAGGGCAGACGAGGGGCCCAGTGTGCAGAGGCCACCACGTGTGTTGGGTCGCTGCCTCGCTTCTTCCGTGGGGCCACGGGTGTGTGGCCTTGCTGGTTGGCTTTCCAGAGGTTTGGTAGCTTTGATACCTGGAAGGGAGGAGTAGACTGGGGGACAGCAGGCGAGGATGCTCGGGGTCAAGAGAGCCCTTGGGGAGGGACTGTTTGTTCAGGCCCAGGAGAGGGTGGAAGGGGGTGGCTTTGGGCTTCTGGGCTAAAGGACCGCAGACAAGGCCAGATGGTGTTAGCTGGAGAGTGGGGAGATGACCATCCCAAAGGTCTCCGAGGAGAGGGCGAGTGGAAGGGGCCCAGGCCCAGGCCAGGTGAGAGGGGATGAATAGCTGGGACAGGTCGCAGGGGTCCTCTGCTGGGAGGTGAGTATACAGAGGGGAGCTGCCCAGCTGGCCGCCAAGGGGATACCTGGGCCCCGCCGCCTCCTCACAGGGGCTGCCTCTCCTCCTCTCCTGCCAGTCATCTGCAAGCAGCAGGCCCCGGAGCTGGAACCGGCTGCGACCCTGCCTCCCCTGCCCCAGCCCCCGCTGGCCCCCGCGGCGCCCATTGCACCAGCCCAGGGCACCCCGTCCATGGACGAGCTCATCCAGCAAAGCCAATGGAACCTGCAGCAGCAGGAGCAGCACCTGCTGGCCCTCAGACAGGTACGGGCCCGCTCCTCCCGCCCTGCCGCTCCTCCCGCCCTGCCGCCCCTCCCGAGGGGCACCTGGCGCTCCCCTCTGTGCCTCAGGCTTCGCGTCTGCGCTGAGGATGGGGCTGTCCTGATGCCCAGGGCCCGGTGCGGGACAGTCGTCGTTCCTCCAGCATTGCTGCAGCCCGTGTTGTGCTTAGGTCAACCCCTCAGGCCGGACCCTAAGGTTGCGTCTCCTCCCAGTGAGCTCATTGCATAGGCTTTGACACACGAGCCCCCATCGTGCCGCAGCAGATGCTGACAAGTGAGCCTCACGTAGGAAATGGTGTGACGGAGAATGCCAGGTGGCCTCTGGTGCCGTTGGCACAGTTCTTGCCAGTTAGGCGGAGGCTCTCGTGAGGTGGACCCTTTTCTCCCAGTCCATCACAGTCTGGTACTTTGGCCAGATACAGTAGGATGAACTGCCGGAAACCCAAGGAGGATAAAAAGACGCTGAAATACTAGCTCCAGTTTTATTACTGGAGTTGATACGCAAGTTGATGTATTGGAAACAAAGCACTCCAGAATGTTCACTCTCAGTTTGCACATGGAACTCTTCACAAACCGGGCGGCCCACCCTCAGCCAGCCCTGGGCATACCGCCTGTGCCCGCAGCATGCTGGGTCCTAGCCGCGCCTCAGTCTGCCAGTGTAACGGGCAGAAGCCTGGCATCGTGTGTTAATTTTGGACTCCTGGTTGCCAGCGCGATGGCTCTGCATTTCTTTGGTGTCTGTTTATGTGCGTCCTCCCTGCACCTTATTCACACCCGCCACTCATTTTTCTTTTTTTTTGGTGAGTTCACATGCAGAGGTTCCTTGTTCCTCTGGGCCTTAAGCTTTCCATCTGTCACCTCTGGCCGGGCATCGTCTCCCCCCATGTCTTGCCGGGCTTCACCCGCTGCCTACTCTTGTACTGTGGCATGACTCTCTGATGCGTGTCTCAGGCTTCCGGTGTGAATGCTGGGGGCGGGGCACGGATGGGCCAGCCTGGGTGTGCCTGGGCCGGGGTCCCTCCTCACGCAGTCTCGGCATCACCTGGCCTTCCAGGAGCAGGTAACAGCAGCCGTGGCCCATGCACTGGAGCAGCAGATGCAGAAGCTCCTGGAGGAGACGCAGCTGGACATGAACGAGTTTGACAACCTGCTGCAGCCCATCATCGATACCTGTACCAAGGATGCCATCTCGGTGAGGATGGGGCAGGGCTGGAGGCATACTCCGGAATCTGGTGCTCCTGACGAGGTGGGGGCTCCCACAGCCTGCCTGGGCCGGGGCTACTCTCGGGTACCCCGTTTCTCCCTCTGCTTTCTGCCTGAGCACTTCCATGGGCTCTCCCGCCAAGAGAGAGAGGGAAGGTGGGTGGAGATTCCTGGGCACTCCCAGGCGTCCACACCCCCTCAGAGCTGGGGCAGCCAGCCCTGCTTCACCCACTGTCCTGGCTGTTGCAGGCCGGGAAGAACTGGATGTTCAGCAACGCCAAGTCCCCGCCGCACTGCGAACTGATGGCGGGCCACCTCCGCAACCGCATCACGGCCGACGGGGCACACTTCGAGCTGCGGCTGCACCTCATCTACTTGATCAACGACGTGCTGCACCACTGGTGAGCGCCCGCCAGCCCCACCGTCCCCCCGCTCCTCTCCCCTTCCCGGCCGCTGCTCTGCCCGCAGGAGCCCGGCCTGTCCTGGGGCCAGGGATCCCTCTTCTAGAGGGTTGGTCTGAGCCACAAGTCCCCACGGGGAGGACAGCCCCCACGGGGAGGACAGCCCCCCCGTCCCCTCACATACACCCTCAGCCCCTACCCTGGACCCTGCCCCCCACCAGGCCACTGTCGCCTTGCGCCTTGCTTTCAGGGCGACTTCTACGTGTTTTTCAGTGTCTGTTGGCTGCCTTGTTCATACCTGCCACTCATTTTTCTTTCTTCACTGATGTACACACACTCCATTTCCCTGAGTGCACTCTGCTTCAGGAGTCTTCCCATGCGGCCTCCTGGCTAATCCTGTGTCCCAGCCCAGAGACCTGCCTCCCCTCTCCACCCAGCCATCCTAAGGCCGGGCTAGTATGTACTTCCTCATGGCCTTTCTGGTGTCGTACGACAAAGGTTAAGTCACAAAACCGATGCCTGGGCCAAAGACAGGTGGAATCTCACGGGGCTAGTGAGGCTAGCGTGTCGCTGTGAAGACTGGCTGCCACATTTGACCTTGAACTTGACCGGCTGAAGGGACAGCTCCCATGAGGGCAGCAGGCGCAGACCCGGCTCTTCCCACTTCGGCCTGCATGCAGCTGGCCCGCCACTCCCTGCTTCCTGGGCGACGTGGGCAGTTCCGCTTCCTTTTGCGCTCCCTGCCTCGCCTTCCCTTATTTCTCTGCCGCTGGGAAACTAGCAGCTGCTCGGAACCTTGTGTGCCCTTCTGCTCCACCAGCCGCTCCACGGACTCGGGGCAGCTCGGCAGAGACAGCCCTGTTTCTGGCGCCTCTGCAGCCATGCCCTCCCTGAGCCCTGCTGTCGGGAAGCCCAGTGCCGCCGGCCCTGCCCTCCTGCCTGGACTGCCCTCCCCCAGCCTCAGGCCCTTGCTGCTGCCTCCGGGCTCGCCTCTGGGAGGGGCTCCAGGTGCCCCTCTTCTTCCCAGGCTCTGACACCTCGTCGTACAGCCTGGGGAGTCCCCATGCTCACTCACGCTCAGAGTATACCCACAGCCGCCCCTCGCCTGCGCCCTGCCCCCACTGAAAGGCCACCTCATCCTGCAGACGATTCCTAGACCCCCGACAGCCCACGTGCTCCCTCATGGAAGGTGGGGTCCCAGCCCAGATTGCCTTGTGCAGAGAGGGTGGCTGTGCTGAGCAAGGCTTCAGGGACTAGGCCCCACACCCATAGGAGCACCAGCCCAGCCCCCGACAGGGGCTCTCAGCAGCCCAGGTCTGGCAGTCCTCAGGCCACCCTGGGAGGGCAGGGTCATGGTGCTGATGAGGGGGCTGGGGGACAGGCTGTGCTCTGAGAGCCCCTGGGCTGTGTTCTTTCCCACTGCCGTCTGTCCGTCTGTCCCTCGGGCCCGGGTGCCAGCATGGCTCTCGTGGGGGCCCAGCCCTTGTCCCAGCCGGGTTGGGGGCCCGTTTCCCGAGAAGGCAGAGGGGACTGTGGCCGGAGCCGCAGTGGTAACGGGCGCGTGGCTGGGTCCCGCCCCAGGGCCCTGACGCGCGGAAGGTCTCTCCCTCACAGCCAGCGCAAGCAGGCCCGGGAGCTGCTGGCCGCCCTGCAGAAGGTCGTGGTGCCCATCTACTGTACCAGCTTCCTGGCCGTGGAGGAGGACAAGCAGCAAAAGATCGCCCGGGTACGCCAGGCGGCCGGGCGGGGTGGGGCAGGGTGGGCTGGGCTGGGGGCCTGTGCGCTCATTTCCCCCTGACAAGCCTCTCCCTTCTCCACGCCCAGCTCCTACAGCTCTGGGAGAAGAACGGCTACTTCGATGACTCCATCATCCAGCAGTTACAGAGCCCGGCCCTGGGGCTCGGCCAGTACCAGGTGGGCACTGCTCCCTGAGGTTGGGGGGGCTGGGTGGTGCCCTCAGGGTCCTGGTAGCATCTTCCAAACCCGACTCCCAGGGGTGCCCTGGTGTGGTGGTGAGCAGTGGGAGACGGGTCTGAGGAGCAGCGCTGGGGCCCACCCCCTCCACAACAGTGAGCTCCCCCTAAGGGAGCCCGCCAGGGTGTCTCCTGGTGTGCCATGAGGCTACCTGGTATAGACCCTGCTCTCGGGGATGTCTTTGGCCCGCCTGCCCTGGTCCTCCAGGCATGATAGGAACGTGCGGAAAACCTAGAATAATCTAGGCTGCGTGGTCATCGTGTTGGGCACAGGGTCCCCTGTGTGCTTCTCAGAGGACAGGGTCGCAGGACAGGGAGAGGAGGGCCAGATCTCCTTGGTTCCCTCTGCCGTGGCTCTGCCATTGCCACCCCAGCGAGAGCTGTCTGGATAAAAGACACAGCTCACACCCCTGAGTGTCTGCCGTGAGGTGCCGTCTTCCTGCACATCAAGAAGTGTCGGAAGCCACATGTTGACTGTTCCCCCTGTGATGCTCCTGACCGCCACCCTCCCTACAGGGGAGATGCTTTCGTGCTCAGAGAGGCAAACGACAAAAGTGCATCTCAGACTTTTAAAAAATTTTGTCCACTTTTTATTATTGCTAAATAAGAACGGGCTCACATCACCATACCACAGTGATGCTCTCTGCTTTTCTCTTCTTGAGTTCTTCTCTTCTCTTCTCTAAGGCAGTAGCTCATGGTTACTAAGCCGCCCTGGTCCTGTTCACTGTATTATTTCCTAGTCCTCAGAGGTAGGTTCTGTTACTGTCCCATTTTACAGATGAAGAAATGGAGGCCCCAGGGAGGTAGTGACTCGTTCAAAGCCATATAGCCTATGAGCCCTTTTCCTAGGATGTGTGTCAATGGTGGGATTTTAACGGGTGTGTCAGCCTAGGGCGTGGCTGTCCTTGGGTATTCCCTTTGTGAGGGAATTCTAAGCTACTACTGCACCCATCATTACCACATTTGGCTAGATTGAGATGCTCTGTGGTTGTCAAGCCTGAGTTGATTATTTCACATGACGGTCCCGCCCCAACCTTCTGGGTACTGTCCCTGTGCTGCTCCAGAGGGTCTCGGACCTTGAGTCCCACATGCTGAGCGCTGGCTTCCATGCTCTCCCCCAGGCGACCCTCATCACTGAATACTCCTCAGTGGTCCAGCCAGTGCAGCTGGCCTTCCAGCAGCAAATCCAGACCCTCAAGACCCAGCATGAGGAGTTTGTCAACAGCCTGACCCAGCAGCAGCAGCAGCAGCAGCAGCAACAGCAGCAGATCCAGATGCCGCAAATGGATGCCCCCACACCCGCCCCGGCCATCCCGCCAACCACCCAGCCTGGTACGTGACTTCCTCAGCACCCACCCACCGGAGGCAGCCTCCAGAAAGCAGTCTTCTCCCCCCAGGAAGGGCTCCGGTTCTGTAGTCTCAGGCCCAATCCTAGGATCAGATTCTGATCTACTTAGAAGCACTAGGCAGGTGATTTCACGGTTAAAGGCAACCCAGCCCTTACACCTGAGGCAGTTGTATACAAACTGTCCCAGAGAGTGGAGAGGAAGGCCCTCTAAGTCATTTTCTAGGCCAGGATAACTTACACAAGATCCACGTGAGCAGGGAAAGAAATTTTTTAAAAAGATGTCAAGTACCTAAGAGAACCGATGGAGCAGGAATTATTAAAGCCTAGAAAGATCTGGGTCTGTTGCAATAATTAAGAAAAATGTTAATCCACTGTCACTTCTGAGCAGAGATGGAGCAACAGTAAATAAAGTGTCAACAAGTGAGGTCTAGCCAAGATTTAAAAGGTACATCATGATCAAATAGGGTATGTTTTGGAAATATGTAAGGGTGGTTTAATACTAGGAAATCTGAGACGTCCCTGATGGTCCAGTGACTAAGGCTCCGTGCTCCCGATGCGGGGCCTTGGGTTCCATCCCTGGCCAGGGAACTAGATCCCACGTGCTGCGACTGAAACCCGGCACAGCTAAATAAACACAAAATCTAACAGAATAACGATTGGGAAGAAATGATTTTTCAGCTAGATGCAGTAAGTGTATTTAATAAAATGATGATAAAAATTTTTGAGTAAGCTAAAGTCAACATTGGTATAGCAGTCAATAAGTAGGATACTTATTGTCAAGCTTTCAAAGAAGAGAGATGCGTATCCCAAACAAGTCTTCTCCTATCCGTGCTGCCTTCCCCGAGGCAGTGGCAGTTTTCCATGGGATCAAAAACCCAGGGTTTATTGGGCAGTAAAGCCCAGCCTGGCTAGGCCCTGGGTGCTTGCTGAAGATCATTTCGGGTGGTGCTTCTTGCCGCCCCCTTCTCTGACTGCTCCTCTGTCTGGTTCTAGATGACAGCAAACCTCCCATCCAGATGCCCGGGTCTTCCGAGTACGACGCCTCAGGAGGGGTTCAGGACCCTGGCGCCAGCGGCCCCCGTGGCCCTGGGCCCCACGACCAGATCCCACCTAACAAGCCCCCATGGTTCGACCAGCCTCATCCCGTTGCTCCTTGGGGCCAACAGCAGGTATCTCTTAGAACTTGCTGCTGGGGTAGGTGGATGGCAGGCAGGTGGGTGCTGGCGCCTGTGTGGGCTCGTGGGCCTTTAACAGATTCTGCAGCAGGGCCTGGGGTGGCGGGCCGGCCAGAGGGTGGTCCTCTGCCCAGGGTGTGGGGGCGGAGCTGGGCAGGAGCGCTGGGCCTTCGCATCCTTCCTGGGCGCTTGGGTTGCCCGGGCTTCTCGGTCACACAGGCCGCGCGGCCACGTGAATGCTCGGAAGGTTCGCCGTGTTGGGCATGGCGCGGTGATGTGCTTCCTTCCCTTTTTAACTGGCTCGGCCAGCAGTGTCAGCATCTCGTCACCTTAGAAAGAACCTGGTGCTTAGAAAGGAAAGGGAAGTGACGAGCGTTCGGCCGGCAGCGTTTTCTGGGGCTGGGACTCTGGTCTGTCCCTCCCTCCAGGTTCCTTGGAGTCGGACTCATAGGCCGGGGCGGGTGCGCTTCGTCCAGCAGAGCATGACTGGCAAGCAGCCCACAGTTCGCTGTCCAGATCCAGCTCTGGGCGCCCACTTGCCTGTGGGCCGGCCCTGCTGGGCGTGGCCCTCCGTCGTGATCCTGTATGGAGCGGGTGTGTAAGGGAGGTAGCTCTGGGCTGACGAGTAAGCGATCATGGCTGTCATTTGCCCCCCTTCCCCCAGCCCACCCTCAGCTTCACAAAGGATTGGGTGTCCGCACAAAGCGGCGCCCATCTGTGGGTGCCTGCGGTGACAGCCAGGTCGTGGGCACCCTCTCTCATGGGGGCGCTTCTACCCATTTGGTTGATGTGGAAAC
The DNA here is from genome assembly GCA_006410675.1 of Oreotragus oreotragus. Classification (NCBI taxonomy): domain Eukaryota; kingdom Metazoa; phylum Chordata; class Mammalia; order Artiodactyla; family Bovidae; genus Oreotragus; species Oreotragus oreotragus. Next base: position 38,949 of record SJYX01006552.1, on the reverse strand, counting down.
AGACGTGCCCCTGGCTCAGTCTTTCTGGGGACCAGCAGGTTAGGCTGACAACAGTGGGGCTCCCTCACTGAGGGCCAGCAGTGTGTCTGCCGTCCCGCCCGTGTGGAGTCTTAGCCGTTTTGAAATAGTTGTTATATTGAAAATCTGGCTTTTGGGCTTCTCTCAAAAGACCTGAGGGCGTGGTGGCCTGGGCCGGCCTCCCAGCCCCGCTCCTGGAGGTGGCCCTCTGGGCAGCCTCACGCTGGCCCTGAGCCTGGGCTGCGGTCCCGGCTCGGTGAGTGTTGACAGCAGCAGCCGGGCAGGTAAGACAGTAAGACATGGTAAGACAGTTCCTGGAGGCAGAGCAGACGCTGAGACAGGACGAGAGAGACACGGCGGAAGGGGGAACAGGCAGGCAGGGGTGTGGTCAGGGCAGGGGTTGGCCATGGACCCCGTGGCTCAGCCTGCACACCTGGGGAGCCCTGGGGAAGCACCCCTGCCCTGTGCCGCTGAGGGCCTCACGGACGGGTGTTTGTCCCATGGCTCCTGTCAGGCATGAGGTTGGGGTGCTCCCCGGCCCCGAGGTGGGTGCAGCATTTGAGATTCTGGGCCCGGGGTGCGGCAGGCACTTCATATCCTCCGCCCAGGTCAGAGTGGCGTGAAAGCGGCCGTGCCTAGCTGGGCTGTAGGCCTGCAGCTCAGGTGCTGGGCTCAGGGCTGCCCGCCTTGCGGGCGGACACCAGTGTCGGCAGGTGGCTGCCGTGCACCCTGCGTACCCAGCACGGGCCAGGACTCATCTCTGCTATTTGTCTTGCAGCCTCCTGAGCAGCCCCCCTACCCACACCACCAGGGTGGGCCGCCCCACTGCCCACCCTGGAACAACAGCCACGAGGGCATGTGGGGCGAGCAGCGTGGGGACCCCGGCTGGAATGGCCAGCGCGACGCCCCCTGGAACAGCCAACCTGACCCCAACTGGAACAGCCAGTTCGAGGGCCCCTGGAACAGCCAGCACGAGCAGCCGCCCTGGGGCGGGGGCCAGCGCGAGCCGCCCTTCCGTATGCAGAGGCCGCCGCACTTCCGTGGGCCCTTCCCGCCCCACCAACAGCACCCGCAGTTCAGCCAGCCGCCGCACCCCCACAACTTCAACCGCTTCCCGCCCCGCTTCATGCAGGACGACTTCCCCCCACGACACCCCTTTGAGCGGCCGCCCTACCCTCACCGCTTCGACTACCCTCAGGGGGACTTTCAGGCGGGTGAGTGTGTGAGTGTGAGATCACCCTTGGGGGGCGGGGTCCACCCTGGGGCCAGTGGACACATCCTCAGTTGTCCTGAGATCCCAAGGCCTGCTCACTCGCCAGCCTGCCCTGTGACCTGGCACGCCCTGAGCCAGGGTGGCGGGCGGGAGGGGTTGAGGGTGACAGAGAAGCCCAGGCCTGGAAGCAAGGGGCAGGGGGCAGGGGCCAGTGCAGCCCTCCTACACGTGGGCTGTCTGAGTCTGTGTTTTCTAAAAAAGTTTCGTTTCTACTCTGCTTCTGCCTGGATTTTCAAATTCATTCTTGACTATAAATTGAGCCAGGAAACCAGTAGGTTTATTGCTTACGTGAGGTGTTCTAGGGCTGCTGCAGCAGGACCATGGGCTGGGTGCCTCCCACAGCAAGGAGTCCTCCACAGCTAGTTCTGGAGGCTGGAGGTCTGAGATGAGAGTGTCAGCTGGCTTGGTGTCTCCTGGGGCCTCTCCTGGTGGCCCGCAGGTAGCCGGCCTCTCCCGCGTCTCCCCTGTGTGCCAGGCTCCCCGTCTTATGGACATGGCCGCAGGTAGCCGGCCTCTCCCGCGTCTCCCCTGTGTGCCAGGCTCCCCGTCTTATGGAGATGGCCGCAGGTAGCCGGCCTCTCCCGCGTCTCCCCTGTGTGCCAGGCTCCCCGTCTTATGGACATGGCCGCAGGTAGCCGGCCTCTCCCGCGTCTCCCCTGTGTGCCAGGCTCCCCGTCTTATGGACATGGCCGCAGGTAGCCGGCCTCTCCCGCGTCTCCCCTGTGTGCCAGGCTCCCCGTCTTATGGAGATGGCCGCAGGTAGCCGGCCTCTCCCGCGTCTCCCCTGTGTGCCAGGCTCCCCGTCTTATGGACATGGCCGCAGGTAGCCGGCCTCTCCCGCGTCTCCCCTGTGTGCCAGGCTCCCCGTCTTATGGACATGGCCGCAGGTAGCCGGCCTCTCCCGCGTCTCCCCTGTGTGCCAGGCTCCCCGTCTTATGGAGATGGCCGCAGGTAGCCGGCCTCTCCCGCGTCTCCCCTGTGTGCCAGGCTCCCCGTCTTATGGACATGGCCGCAGGTAGCCGGCCTCTCCCGCGTCTCCCCTGTGTGCCAGGCTCCCCGTCTTATGGACATGGCCGCAGGTAGCCGGCCTCTCCCGCGTCTCCCCTGTGTGCCAGGCTCCCCGTCTTATGGAGATGGCCGCAGGTAGCCGGCCTCTCCCGCGTCTCCCCTGTGTGCCAGGCTCCCCGTCTTATGGACATGGCCGCAGGTAGCCGGCCTCTCCCGCGTCTCCCCTGTGTGCCAGGCTCCCCGTCTTATGGACATGGCCGCAGGTAGCCGGCCTCTCCCGCGTCTCCCCTGTGTGCCAGGCTCCCCGTCTTATGGAGATGGCCGCAGGTAGCCGGCCTCTCCCGCGTCTCCCCTGTGTGCCAGGCTCCCCGTCTTATGGACATGGCCGCAGGTAGCCGGCCTCTCCCGCGTCTCCCCTGTGTGCCAGGCTCCCCGTCTTATGGACATGGCCGCAGGTAGCCGGCCTCTCCCGCGTCTCCCCTGTGTGCCAGGCTCCCCGTCTTATGGAGATGGCCGCAGGTAGCCGGCCTCTCCCGCGTCTCCCCTGTGTGCCAGGCTCCCCGTCTTATGGACATGGCCGCAGGTAGCCGGCCTCTCCCGCGTCTCCCCTGTGTGCCAGGCTCCCCGTCTTATGGACATGGCCGCAGGTAGCCGGCCTCTCCCGCGTCTCCCCTGTGTGCCAGGCTCCCCGTCTTATGGAGATGGCCGCAGGTAGCCGGCCTCTCCCGCGTCTCCCCTGTGTGCCAGGCTCCCCGTCTTATGGACATGGCCGCAGGTAGCCGGCCTCTCCCGCGTCTCCCCTGTGTGCCAGGCTCCCCGTCTTATGGACATGGCCGCAGGTAGCCGGCCTCTCCCGCGTCTCCCCTGTGTGCCAGGCTCCCCGTCTTATGGAGATGGCCGCAGGTAGCCGGCCTCTCCCGCGTCTCCCCTGTGTGCCAGGCTCCCCGTCTTATGGACATGGCCGCAGGTAGCCGGCCTCTCCCGCGTCTCCCCTGTGTGCCAGGCTCCCCGTCTTATGGACATGGCCGCAGGTAGCCGGCCTCTCCCGCGTCTCCCCTGTGTGCCAGGCTCCCCGTCTTATGGAGATGGCCGCAGGTAGCCGGCCTCTCCCGCGTCTCCCCTGTGTGCCAGGCTCCCCGTCTTATGGACATGGCCGCAGGTAGCCGGCCTCTCCCGCGTCTCCCCTGTGTGCCAGGCTCCCCGTCTTATGGAGATGGCCGCAGGTAGCCGGCCTCTCCCGCGTCTCCCCTGTGTGCCAGGCTCCCCGTCTTATGGACATGGCCGCAGGTAGCCGGCCTCTCCCGCGTCTCCCCTGTGTGCCAGGCTCCCCGTCTTATGGAGATGGCCGCAGGTAGCCGGCCTCTCCCGCGTCTCCCCTGTGTGCCAGGCTCCCCGTCTTATGGACATGGCCGCAGGTAGCCGGCCTCTCCCCGCGTCTCCCTGGTGTGCCAGGCTCCCTGTCTTATGGAGATGGCCGCAGGTAGCTGGCCTCTCCCGCGTCTGCCCTGTGCCAGGCTCACCGTCTTATGGAGAGAGCCGTCAGTACTGGGCCCAGTCACAGGACCTCCGTTCTCCTGGACTGGGAGTGAATTTGCAGGGGCGTTTGCACAGTGCAGCTCCTAACATGGCTCTTTAAAGGTTATGTGGTTTCCCTGTGGCTCCTTCTTTCACCCTCGAGGTCTGTTAGGTGCAGCTGTGTGCAGGACAGGCCCCTGCCAGGCCCAGCTACTCCTTGGGGCTGTGAACGGAGCAGCCAGGGGAAGGCGCTGGGCAGGTCTGCTGGCACTGCCCAGCTCTTGACTTGCCAGCAGGCCTGAGTGCAGTTTCTGTTTTGCAGAAATGGGACCCCCTCACCACCACCCCGGCCACCGCATGCCTCACCCTGGGATCAACGAGCACCCGCCTTGGGGTGGGCCCCAGCACCCTGACTTCGGCCCTCCGCCCCACGGCTTCAACGGGCAGCCCCCTCACATGCGGCGACAGGGCCCTCCGCACATCAACCATGACGACCCCAGCCTGGTCCCCAACGTGCCCTACTTTGATCTCCCTGCTGGGCTCATGGCCCCCCTCGTGAAGGTAACGTTGCAGAGCTGAGCACCAGGCTTTGCCACACATGCTTGTTCCCCAGGTGGGAAGTTCATGGGTAGGATCCATTTCCCACTGGGCTATAAGACGTTGTTTCCCAGGCCCCTGTGCCCCTCATTTCCTGCACCCTAGTGAATTTGACCAGCTTATCATTAAGGGTGTGTCTCAGTTAACGACCCTACTTTGCATGCCCACACGTGGCTGTGAACAAGGCCCGTGTCCCTCTGCTCCTCTGAGCGTCTGTCCAGGGCTGCGGGTTTGGTAGCTGCTCGAGAAGGCTGGGCGTGAAGGGGGGAGCCTCTTGATCCCAGCCTTGGAAGCCCCCTTGTCCAGGGACTGGGGACAGCGGTTTCTCAGAAAAGGAATGGTCAACCAATCGAGCAAGGCAGGAGAGGGGGTCAGAAGGGAGCCAGGGCTCAGGGCGCTCTGGCCATTGCCCCTCCCTGGAAGTTGAGACACGTCACACGGGGGCAGCTTGGAGAGCTAAAGGTTGAGGGGCCAGTGGGGCTGCCCTTGGGGTAGGAGCTAGAGCAGAGAAGGAGCACAGAGCAGGGCCCGGAGGTGGGCATCTGGGCACAGGTCAGTGGTCTGCAAGTGAGGGCATCTGAGGTCCGTGGAGTGTCTGGATAAACGGTCTCTGTATTTTTGGTAGAGAATTCTGTAGCTTTTCTCAGCTTCTTCCATGGAGTCCTCAACCGCCCCATTCAAGAACTGAGTCATTGGTGTGGCTGAAGCCCTACAAGAGGGTGGGGTTTCCCAAGAAGGGCCGCCTGAGGCACTCTGATGCCCAGGACAGCTGTCTGCTGCCCCGCGGTTCCCCGGATGGGATGGGCCTGGGGGTGCTGAGGCAGGGAGCGGTGACAGCGTGTTCTCTGCTGCAGCTGGAAGACCACGAGTACAAGCCTTTGGATCCTAAAGACATCCGCCTCCCACCCCCCATGCCACCCAGCGAGAGGCTGCTGGCGGCCGTGGAGGCCTTTTACAGCCCTCCCTCCCATGACAGGCCCAGGAACAGGTATGGCGCTCCCGGAGACCCACCGGGGGGCTGGCAACAGGAGGGGAGGCTGCTGTCCCCTCCCGGCCTGTCCTCCCGGGTCTTTCTTCACCAGAAACTCACAGCAGGCACGCCTTCTGCCCCGGGGTGGTGTGAGGAGCTTGACTAGGAGGGCCCACTTCTCCCCCAGCTCGCGCGTCACACGTGCAGCGCCCTCGACACAAAGCTTTCATCATGTTAGACAGGCGCTTATCTTGGGGCGGGTGTTTCAGAGACGGCCAGCTGCCGCCCAGCAGGCTTTGTCATAGGTGTCCCTCAGGAGCCTCTCCCCTGGTGACTCGCTTTAGTGGTTACCCTGCCATGTGGCAGGGCACAGGCCTACCTGCCTACATCAGAGTGCCTCAGCCCGCGTTATGGTAACCCGCAGACCCTGCTCAGCTGTTCAGAGAAACCCCAGCCTGGAAAGGCGAAGAAGCCCCGCAGGGCTGGGGCCGCACCCGGGGGCTGGCCCGCCCCTCAGCCTGGCTCCTCCTCCTAGGGGCAGCCTGTCAAGGCAAGCCCCCAAGGGCTTTTGTGCTGGGTCCTTGCTCAGGATCCCAAGCGAGAGAGGGAAGGCCTGTCGGGCAAAAGGTCCCTGAGGAGGGAGACTTGGGTTCAGCCCCGGGACACCTGTGTCTTACAGCGAAGGCTGGGAGCAGAACGGTCTCTACGAGTTCTTCCGAGCAAAGATGCGGGCGCGGCGGAGGAAAGGGCAGGAGAAGAGGAACAGGTGAGAGCCACGTCCCAGCCATGTCCCCCGTGGAGAGCCAGTCTCCACAGTCTTGTCCCGGGGTGGCCTGTAGGCAGCTCCACCATGGCCCACAGGCTCTCTGTGGTGTCACGCCCAAGGCGAGGGGCAGGGATGGGGTCAGTTCTGGTCTTTGCCTGGGTCTCGGATGAAGCACCCTTAAGGGTGCTGGGAGCCGCCGCCCACACGGCCAGAGCAACATGGGACGCACCAGCTGGCGCGCACAGCATGCAGGAAAGGGGGCACTTCTGGGTCATCTAGGGCCGGGCTGGGAGGTGTCTCCGGCTCACCAGGCCTCTCCCCGCAGTGGACCCTCAAGGTCTCGGAGCAGATCCAAAAGCCGAGGGCGCTCTTCCTCACGCTCCAACTCGCGGTCCTCCAAGTCGTCTGGCTCCTACTCAAGGTCACGGTCCCGCTCCTGCTCGCGCTCCTACTCCCGCTCTAGGTCCAGGTGAGCAGGGCTCCACTGCGCGGGGTGTGAGGCCCGGGGCTCCTCGGTGGCCATGCTGACCCTGCCCTCTACCTGGCCCGCAGGAGCCGCAGCCGCTCCCGCTCCTCCCGAAGCCGCTCCCGCTCCCGCTCCCGCTCGAGGTCCAAGTCCTACTCCCCAGGAAGGAGGCACCGGTCGCGGTCCAGGAGCCCCACCCCGCCGTAAGATTTCTGTCTTAACTGTCCAATGACCTCTGGTAGCACTGGAACCCTCTGATGCTTTGCTGTGAATGTTGAAATGTGTCATTAGAAGACCTGCGCTAGGTGGCCCACGCCAAGGCGGCACCTGGGGGCCCCCGGGTGCTCGCTAGCGCAGTGACAGTGGCATCGCGTCTCACTCCTCGCTCTTACTCTGCCGTCACATTGTGAAGCCCAAGGCCCGGGCTGGGCTCTGTTTTCTAACCATTTGACGAGTTCGGTGTGGCCGGCCGTTGCTGCCAAGTGTGGGGCAGGGACCGTCATCTTAGGGGACCCCTTAACTGGCCGGCGAAGAGGATAAAGAAGGCGGCTAGAGACCCGAAACGTGTGTGTGTGTGTCCGTCTCACGCTGGTGACCCTTCGTAGAAGCCACACGCTGTACTATTCTAAGTTTTCATTCCAATAAATCTATCCGCTCCTTTGTAAAAGGCGTTGCCTGTCTTAATTTCAGTTCCTCGGCTGGTCTGGGCTCTAACTCGGCACCTCCCACACCTGACTCAAGGCTTGGGGAAGAGAACAAAGGGCATCAGATGCTGGTAAAAATGGGTGAGTTTCTGGGGAAGACGGGGCAGCCCGCTCTGGGCACTCAGGGTTTGAGGGTCTGAGGGGGTCAGAAGGCCCCCACGCGGAAGCAGAAACCTGCAGGGCTTCTGCCGGTGCTTTCTCACCGCGTTAGTTCCAAGTTTGCCACCTGCATGTCGTGGAACTCCCTGTGGGCATTTGCACTGAACTTCACGTCAGGGTAAAGGCACCACGCTTCGGGCTTCCCCTGGGTCGTAACCACTCCTCCCTCTCTCTTTCAGGCTGGAGTGGATCCGGCGGCCTTGGCGTGAAAGAGCAAGGGATCCAGGACCCCATCAAGGGCGGGGACGTGCGGGACAAGTGGGACCAGTACAAGGGCGTGGGCGTGGCCCTGGACGACCCCTACGAGAACTACCGCAGGAACAAGAGCTACTCCTTCATCGCCCGCATGAAGGCCCGGGAGGAGTGCAAGTAGGCCGGCGGAGCCCCGCTGCCGGGCCCACTGCTGCCGGAGGACGGCAGGGGCAGCCTGGCTCCCGCCCCAGCTCCGCCCATGGGGGCCACAGGAGGAGGACGGCGCGGGCCTTGTGACCAGTGCCACGCTGGATGGTGCCGGAGGCCCAGGCCCCACCTGCAAACCAGCTCTAACGCAGCAGCGGGCATCACGAGGGGCTGCCCAGCCCACGCGGCCACAAGCTTCTTTCCCCCGACAGTGAAGCAAGAGACACAAGACCCCGGATAAAAACTCCCACCGTCTGAAGACACAGCCGTCTCACTCTCCCCTCAGCCTGAGCCTCTGAAACCAGGGGGCGTGTGTGCAGGAGACCTGCGCACGCACACCAGGCCAGGCGCTCCTACTGCTCACTTGTTAAAAATGGAAAAAAGCAGAACCTTTTTGATTTGCAGAGTTAAACGGGGTTTTCATTTTTATTCCAAGTGGTTTAGTTTTAGAAAAAAGAATACTGATCTAGGCTGATGCCCAGTGAGATAATTTGAAACCTATTTCCTCTGAGACATACCAGCCCTTAATTCAGTTACTTTAGCTGTTGAGGATTTTTTTCTTTTTTCTTTTTTTTTTTTTGAACATTAGCCATTTGCTGTTGCCTGCAGAAACGAAAAGTTCTGAGGAAACTCACCTGAGGCATCTTCAGGTCACAGAACGATGACGCCCTTGGAGAACTCGTAACCTTAGCGTCCACTTGCTTTTTTCACTGAGAGGAACCCCCACACCAGCACTCGTGTGAGACAGCCCATTCTCATCCAGAGTGTGGGGCGCGACCCCTGGCCCTGCCTCCTGCTCTCTCACTTCTTTTGCGGGTCCCCGCCCACCCCCAAAGGGCGGGAAGGCCAGAAGGAGCCACCTCTGCCAGGAGCCGCCTGGGATCCGTCCTCCTTGGCATCCCCGGGCAGCTTGGTGCAGTGCCGTTTATTTGTACAGAAACATTTTTGGAAAATTCTTTTCAATAAGATGCAAAATCCTCTCCAACTTTTCAACCTGATAGGATAAACTGATTTTTGTTCTAGATTTCCTGTAGCTGTGAATTGTTCAAACGTGTCTGATTCAGGATAAAATGTAAACGTGTTATTAACAATTTCTTGTGGATTTTACTGTTTTGCCTTCAAATAAAGACCTTTTTTTAAAGACCTTCTTCTTTGCGTTTAAATCAGAAGCGTGCTCAGGCTGAAGAGGGCGGAGGTGCGTCCTGAGTGCAGATTGTGTCTGAATCATGGAGTTGGGTTGGAGCTCTGCCTGGGTGTCTTACGGGGGTCATGGCCCCGCTCCCTCGTTAGTCAAGGGGGCTCCTCACCCCCACCGTGTACTGAGCCTGAGAAGCCAGCACCTGCCCCAGTGGAGCCACTCCACGTGGCATCACCTGGCACGCTGGCATCCCCATCCTGTGCGCGTGCTGACAGGCTCCACCTGGTTCCACTTCACTGGCCTGTGGTGTCCTCTCCAACGACAGGCACGCCGACAAGACGGGCTACTCAGCTGGAAATGACTGGAGCACCCCAACCACCGAATGCCCCCTGGGGTCTCAGGGGTGAGTGGCACGGCCAGCGTCCGGGACCAGCTCCTCAGGTATTCGAGCCCATCTCTGCTGGCATTCATAGCTCCTTCTTCACCTCCTCCAGGGCCTCCTCCATGGTCAGCAGGGCGGGCCTGTGTTGTCTGATGTACTATGGGGCAGAGGACACACAAGGAAGCCATCAGCACTGCTGCCTCCGTGCACTGAGGTTCTGGGTCCTGGGGATGGCACCTGTCTGTCTCCAGGGACTAAGAGGAAGAGGGCTGTGGTAAAGGGGACAGGGGCAGGGCTACCCGGCTGCCCTCAGCATACAGGTTGGGGAGAAGGGCTCGGGGGCCACCGTCAGGGTGTGGGCCTGGAGCAGGGCAGGCCACCAGCCACTCAGGGGCTATAGACAGAAGCATTCAGATCACTTCAGCTTGCATTCAGCTCACACACGTCCAACAGCGGAACAAATTCAAGGACTCCTCGGGTGCCATCAGCCAAGTCCAGAACGTGGGAAAGTGTGGGACAGCCTGTTTTTTTCCAACCAATAAACTAAGGAAACAAGAGGTGGGGGAGGCGGGGTGGCCTGTAAGCAGCAGTTGGTTCTGAGTGGGTCCCCAGTGGGCCCGTGGGAGGAACACCCACTCCCAGGCCCACCCTACCGCCAAGGCAAACCCAGTGGTCAGGCCTCCGGGGGTCTTACTGCTCAGGGCTGCAAACCTCTGCTATATAGGTTAGGAGTCAAAAAATACTAAGCAAACGATGTAGGACTCTGGATACATGTGAAAAAAAAACCAATGAAACGTACATCTTTTATGAGATGAGTGAAAATCTGAACACTGGACACCTAATAATGATAACTGAGAAAAGTCAGTTTGATTTTAGTATTACAGTAGTATTGATTATTATTTTTTAAGTCTTTATTCTTAAGAAATACGTACTAAAATATATGTAGCTGAAATGCTAAAAATCACCACAACAATTCATACAGTACGATGCCATTTCTATAAAGAAACACCTATCACATCATATATAATACTGCTGCTGCTGCTGCTAAGTCGCTTCAGTTGTGTCCAGCTCTGTGCGACCCCATAGACGGCAGCCCACCAGGCTCTGCCATCCCTGGGATTCTCCAGGCAAGAACACGAGTGGGTTGCCATTTCCTTCTCAAATGCATGAAAGTGAAAAGTGAAAGTGAAGTCGCTCAGTCGTGTCCGACTCTTCGCGACCCCATGGACTGCAGCCCACCAGGTTCCTCTGTTCCTGGGATTCTCCAGGCAAGAGTATTGGAGTGGGGTGCCGTTGCCTTCTCCGTATATAATACTACACCTATTCTATATATTTTATATGTTGTATAGAATATGTGACATATTGTACACATGCTTAATAGTTTATATTTTACACAGGAGAAATCTAAAGGATATATATCAAGTTGGTAATAATTATCCCTGAAATTATGGAGAACTTTGTAAGTAACAGATCTCCAACAGAATTTTTATAAAATAATGTCTGTCATTGAACAAGAAATGAATTTTGGAGGAGAAAAAGTGAGATGAGTGTGATATCCCTGGAGCGCCAGCCCTCAGGACTGGTGGCCCTCAGGAAGGTCTGTGGAAGGGCAGGGCCCTCACCCAGGAGAAGGGCACCTTTGCTCTGACATCACTCGGCATCCCTGCCCCAGCCCTGGTCACAGCCAAGGAGAGAAAGGGGCTCCTTCGGCCAGGACTGAAGGGGGGCTTGGGGCCCAGCATCCCAGTTTGAGCCCCAGAAGCCCCCTGCCCTCTCCCCCGCAATGGAAGTGGGAGCCCCGGAAGCCCCCTGCCATCTCCCCCGCATGAAGTGGGGCCAGCTCCGTGGTCACCTCTTTGGTTTCCTCCAGGGTGTGGTAGTGGAATGAGTCTCCGTCCAGGGAGCGCAGGAGGGATGCGTGCAGGTGCCGGCTGGCCTCGATGAACTGCTGCGTCAGGCTCAGCTGCTGCTTCAGCACATCGTTGAGCGCGAACACGGCCGGGCTGTATGCAGTCAGGGCTGCCATCCCGGCTCCGGGTCAGTTGTCGGCGCCTGGGGCCCCAGCCCCCAGCCCTCGCTGCACCCCGCGGCCAGCCCTGCACCCCAACCCCTCGGCTGTGGCAGGATGCTCTCCGCAGGTACTGCCCCCTCCAGAAGCAGCCGCCACCTCATCATGTGCCTTTCTGCTCAGTGGTAGATAAACTGCGCTCTCTGACTTGTACGTGGGTCTCACACACTCGGCCCCCCAGGCACCACCGGAAGCCTCAACCTCGGTGTCCAACACAAGGGAGGAAGGCCAGCAATGTGGCTCTCCAGACAGTGCAGCCTCATGGTGTGGGTCTAACTCTCCTGAATTGTACACTTCAAAATAAGGAAGAGGGGAAATTTTACACTTGGTATGTTTAAGCATGTGGGGCTTCCTGGTGGCTCAGCACTAAAGACTCCACCTGCAGTGCAGGAGACCGGTTCTATCCCTGGGTCGGGAAGATCCCCTGGAGGAGGGCACAGCCACCCACCCCAGTATTCTCGCCGGAGAATCCCATGGACAGAGGAGCCTGGAGGGCTGCAGTCCATAGGGTTGCAGAGTCAGACACGAGTGAAGCAACCAAGCAGGCACGCATGCATGTTTAAACACGTAATTAAAATAATTTAAAATGCAATTAAGATAAAATTTTTAGGGACTTCCCTAATGGTCCAGTGGTTAGGGCCCTGAGTTTCCACTGCAGCGAGCACAGGTTTAATCCCTGGTGAGGAAACTAAGATCCCACGTGCCACATGGCATGGCCAAAAATTTTCTTAAATATTTATATATAATTTCAACAAAATAAAAGTACAATTAAAAATAACTGCAACAGTTAAAAATGATGATTACTAAAATAAAGATCATTACTAAGACTATACTCATGGAAAAGTCACTGAGGTCAATACTATGTTTAAAAAAAGGATGAGGGTTTTTTTTTTTTAAGATATAAACATTTCACTTATAACCAATATATTTTAACATCTTCATCTTCTAAAAATGGTAAGAAAATTGAAGTGGTAAGAAAAAGAACAGGTTCCAGACGGCCCCTGGCTTCTGTCGTGCGAACCATCGGTGGCCCCATGGGGACCTGGCACAGACTGGGTTTCCTACAGTGACCGGCACCTCTTCACTGGCGCCTTCCTTGCACCCCAGGCTTGGCGGAGCCTCCCCAAGGCCCCGTGACCCCTCCACACTCAGCAAGAAGGCCAGGGCCGTGTCCACGGGCCTGGGCCACTCGGTACTGGCTGTGTGCCTTCTGGAGGAAACCAGCTCTGGAATCTGGAGAGACGGTCTCAGAGGGGGCACACAAAGGTGGCCCTGTCGGGTGGGAGGCTCGCTGTGTGTCCCTGCTAACCTGCCTGTTTCCGCCAACACGGGTGTCCTATTGTAAGACAGACAAGGTTCTGGGACACTCAGTCTGTCGTCTGGGAGCCCAGAAACTGTGGCAGTTACCTGTGGCTGTGACCGTCCCACCAACAGATTCTCTAAACCCAGCACCTAGGAGTGGCCCTACACTTCCAGGGTGGACGTGAAACTGCAGGTAAAATGTGTCCGCTTCACCTAAAGGAACCCACAAGGTGGGCTGGGCTGTTACCTTCTATGGCGTCTGCGCTGACGACATGGCTGGCGATGGGTGCCGGGTCCACGTAGGCACCTCCCAGAGCTGGTCCGATGGCCGCCACGCCGGCCGCTGCTCCAGACACACAGGGGGAGAGGTGAGTGGGCAGAGTCCAGAGCAATGTCTTTCTCATCAACAGGTAAGATGCTGAAAGAGGCTATGTGAGTCTGTCTTTTCCTCTTTCTGAATGTGATGGCCACTCTCCTTGCTTTTTTTAATCTTTCCACTTCTTAAAGTTTCCCCAAACCTGCCAACCTGCCTCTGTCTTTCTGGTAGGTTCTCCTTGTTCAATACACAGGTCAGGTGAGCTGGCTGAAGCAGTCACTCAGCTCAGGCCAGCTCCCCTTCCCTGGATGGGCCCCCCTCTGACAGCCATTTGTGAGCTTCAGATGTTCCCTGGACTCTTAACAGGCTGATTTATTTAGGCTGCCTTTTTCCTCCCTCCTTTTGATGTCAGGCCTAATCTAGGAAACCAGCACCACTGATGTTTTATGAAAGCATCTCTAAATTGCAAAGAGGAAACAGACATGTGCCCATTTGCTGCCCAAAGGCTCTGTTCTCAGAAAGGCAGCAGGAAGATATGGGTAGGGACTCAGAGGTTTCTGAGTCACAGAGCCAGGGTTTAAAATCCTCTTGAACACCTTCCAGTGATTCAGCTGGGCCCATCTGACTGACCTGCCTCCCTGAGAAACTGACAGTCACACCCTGTGGCCAGGTGCGAGGTCCACAGAAGTATCATGAAGCCCCCAGATCCAAATGAGCAGATCAAGCAAGAACCCCAGGGATTTCCCTGATGGTCCAGTGGTTAAGAATCCACCTTCCAAGGCAGGTTCAATCCGTGGTCCAGGAACTAAGTTCCCATGTACCATGGGGCAACTAAGCCTGAGTGCTACAACTAGAGGAAAACCCACCTGCCTCAGTGAAGAGACCATACACTGCAAGAAAGACCCAGCGCAGCCAAGATAAACAAGTAAATTTTAAAAAGCAGGAATTGTACCCCAGCACACATCCTAGGAACAAAGTCTGTCTGCATCGTGGGTGTTGTCTAGACCAGTGGTCCCCAACCTTTCAGGCATCAGGGACTGGTTTTGCATAAGACACTTTTCCACCAACTGGGGTGGGGGTGGTGACGTGGAGGGGGCAGTTTGGGGATGACTCAAGCGCATTACATTTGTTATGCTGCCACTGATCGGACAGGAGGCAGAGCTCAGGCGGTAATGCAAGTGATGGGGAGCAGCTGTAAATACAGAAGATGCTTCGCTCACCTGCTTACCTCCTGCTGTACAACCAGGTTCTGAACAGACCACAGACCTGTCGTGGTCTGTGGCCTGGAGGTTGGTCTTGACGAGAAAAAGGAGCAATGTGTGTGTGCATGCAAAGCTGCTTCAGTCATGTCCAACTCTTTGCAACCCCACAGACTGTAGCCCGCCAGGCTCCTCTGTCAGTGGGATTCTCCACGATTATACTGGAAGGGGTTGCCATGCCCACCTCCAGGGGATCTTCCCAACCCAGGAATCAAACCTGCATCTCCCGTGTCTCCTGCACTGCGGCGGATTCTTTACCGCTGAGCCACTGGGGAAGCCCCAAAACAAAGAAGGGGAATCACTAAAAGAAAGCGACCTTTCTGTCCACATGGGCCAAAATCAACGCTGAGATCAAGAGAAATGATGAGCCGTGCCTGCTGCATGCCAGAAGGGAATCCTCCAAACACGCACGGCAAGTTCAGACCACCAGCCGGACCAGCGACACAGCAGCTCTTGGAGCCCCCATGCTCAAGGACCCCAAAGCATCTGAGGATGCGCTGTCCTGGAAGGCGGTCCCTGCCACACCTGATGTTTTGGGCGGGGTCGCTCTCTGGGGGGGCCTTCCTGGCCACTACAGGGTACTGAGCAGCAGCCCAGCCTCCACCAGAGACAGTCAGTCACCCACCCTGGCCGATGTCCCCTGGGGCCAGGATCAGCCCCGCTGACAACTACTGCTTTAATTTTTGGTTTGAAACCTTTCAGTGTTTCGAAACTTGGGAGACAGTGGGGAATACCTAGGGAGCTCCCCTTTTCTGTGGAAGAGGAAGCAGGGGGCTGAGGTCCCATCAGCTAGCTGATGACAGCCCAGACCTCCTGGTCCGGGGGCTCCTGCTGATCACCGCCGCAGGCCTGCCCCTCCCTCCCTCCTCCGACCCTCAGGCCTGTCCTTACCCTTAGCCCACTGGTAGGTGAAGGTGGGATCGGGCGTCTGCACAGCCGTCTCCTTCACCACGACTCTTGGGTGTCCACCCGTGGCCCGCTTCTTCCGGGACTTGGGACTTGAGGGAGGGAGGTCTGACTTCAGACTTGCAGAAAACTCAGACTGACTGGCCAGCGTCCTGTCGGGAGACTCCTCTGAACGGGCCGTTGACTCAGATGCTGTGGGACTGGGGGATTTTTCAAAATCTTCTGAGTAAGTCAAGCTCACCGCACTGGCCATAGGTTCCGGAGACGTCGGCCCCAGGCAACAAATGCCCTGGGGCCCAGGGGACGAGGCCGATGGCTCACTCAGGCGCTCGGAGATCTCGCTCTCAGAGGGGGGATCCCCTGCCCAGGGCCTTCTACTGGATGCCTTGCCCCCCTGACCTTCTTTCTAAAATGAAGGATGGCAGAGGTAACTGGAAAGTATTTTCGAATGAGCAACAGAATCAAAATACGATCAAAATACCACTGCATGAGAAGTGAGGGCGCCCCAGGGACCCAGCAGGCGAGGGTCTACACGGTCCTTGCTAGATCTGGGCTGGCCAGGCATTGCGAGCAGAATTCTTGAATCCCTTCAGCACGAAGCTGCTGCACTTAACACTGATGGTGTGAGCATGTGCTAGCAGCAGGTGGGTGAAGTATGTTGTCATTATTATGTTTTATTAAAACCTGTGCTGGGACTTCCCTGGCGTTCCAGTGGTTAAGAATCTGCGCTTCTGTTGGAAGGGGCACTGTTTCAAACCCTGGTGGGGGAACCCTGATGATCCTGCATGGCAATCCTGAATGCTGCACGGCGCTGATGGTGAGGTGGTTACTAAGACAGCAAGAATCACCACAGGGCAGTGGAATAAATTCAGGTCAGTGCAGGAATTGCTGTGGGGAGGTTGAAGTGGGACCTGCTCTAATCATCTGATATGTTAAATAGCTCCTCTCTTATCATCTTAAATCAGCGTCTCTGCACATTGACACGTTGACATTCAAGACATAAATATTCCCTGCAGTGGGGGCCAGCCTGTACACTCTAGGACACAGAGCGCCATCTCTGGCCACTGCCTACTCGATGCCAGTGGCACCCTGCACCACAGTTATGACCACAATGTGGCCAGACATCGCCAAGTGTTCACAGGTGAGAATCGCTGACCTAAATGACGATCATGGCTGCAAACCATTCTACGTAAAGATCTAAAGTGAGAAATCAGTTCAGGGTCTCCCCTCACGGTCCAGTGACTAAGACCCCAAGCTTCCAATTCAGGGGGCCCGGGTTCAATCCCTGGTTGGGAAACTAAGTGTTCACATGCTGCAACTAAAGATTCCCACAGTGAAAATGGAATATCCCGCATGCCACAGCCAGATTAAATAAATCTTTTTTTAAAAAAAAAAGAAACAAAAAATTGGTTCACTGTACTTACTTCCCATTCCAAGTCTGATTTCTCACTGACAGCTGGAGCCAGATCATCCAGGGATAAAATGTTTATTCTAAAATCTGTAATTAAAAATGTAACATGGCAATATTTACTCATTTACTCCACAGGTATTGACCATCCTGTTGAAGGAACTGGGCTAAGAGCTAGGGATGGGAAGATGCAGAAGTGTCCTCAGAAAGCTAGCCCAGGCATCTGAGCACTTTTTCTTTAAAGGGCGAGGTGGTAAGTGTTAATAGTCTGGGCTTGTTCGGGCTAGTCTGTCTCTCTCACCATTGTTCAACTCTGCACTTGTGATGATGGGAAAGCCACCAAGGACCGTGTGTAAACAAATGAGTGTGGCTGTGTCCCGGTAAAACTTTACTTATAAAAACAGGCAACGGGAAGGGCTTCCCTGGTGGCCAGTGGTTAAGAATCCACCTTGCAATGCAGGGGATGCAGGTTCGATATCTGGTCGGGGAACTAAGATTCACATGGCCTGGGGCAACCCCAGGCATTGCAGCTACTGAGCCCCTGCCCTGCAACGAAGACCCCGCACGTGGCAACTAAAATCTGTGGCAATCAAATAAATGCATATTTAAAAATAGACAACAGGAGGATTCCCTGGCGGTCCAGTTGTTAGGACTCCATGCTTTCACTGCCAAGGACCCAGGTTCGATCCCTGGTCGGGGAACTAAGATCCAAAAGGTGGTGGTGGTGGTGGTGGAGTTGCTCGGGTGTGCTGACTCTTTTGACCCCCAAGGACTACAGCCCATCAGGCTCCTCCGTCCATGGGATTCTCCAGGCAAGAATACTGGAATGGGTTGCCATTTCCTTCNACTAAGATCCAAAAGGTGGTGGTGGTGGTGGTGGAGTTGCTCGGGTGTGCTGACTCTTTTGACCCCCAAGGACTACAGCCCATCAGGCTCCTCCGTCCATGGGATTCTCCAGGCAAGAATACTGGAATGGGTTGCCATTTCCTTCTCCAGGAAGATCTGAAAAATAGAGAAGCAAGGGAAAAAAGAAAAACAGGCCAGAAGCTTCCCAGCCACTGGCCTCCACAGAGCGGCTCACAATGCAAAGCGGGAAGCGCAGTGGTAAGTGTGCTTGGAGTAGGAGGGGCGGGGCCTCCATTGGGAGAATGGCGCCTCATCTTGGGTTCTCATTTAAAGCAAGTTAAGGGCACAGGGGCTCTTTCCTGGGGGATCAGATGGTAAGGAATCTGCCTGCAATGCAGGAGGCCCAGCTTCAATCCCTGGGTCGGGAAGATCCCCTGGAGGGCATGGCAACCCACTCTGGTATTCTTGCCTAGAGAATTCCATGGACAGAGGAGCCCGGTGGGCTACAGTCTATGGGGTCGCAAAGAACTGGACACGAGTGAGTGACTAACCCTTTCGTTTCAAGCTTAGGCGAACTTCCACTCTGCGGTGCCAGCTGCCAGCTGCCAACCCCTGAATGCCATGGGTGCAGGTCACCAGAAGAGGAAGGCTCCATGTAGTTCTAGCGCCCTAGCAGGTTTTGCCCTGTCAACATGTGGGCTCTTCCCCGGGAGGAGGAAGGCTAACAGGCAGGGTCAGGAGCAACTCCCCCACATGGCTCACTTCATGACTGAAGCACAGAGGCTGTGTGTGTAATGCGAGGTGGACAGGGGTGTCCACCCTGCAGGGCCTCAAAACCCCAGCAGGTGCATGATCCGACACCTGCTGAGTTGGGTGGACACTTGGTGGGGTCCTCCAAGGTGTCTTAGGGGCTTCCATGGAGGGCGCCGAGCAGCCTGGCTGGGCTGGAGGGTGGCTGGGCTGGAGGGATGAGTCTTCCAGAGGAGGCAGGATGTGGCCCGCAATTCCAGGAACAGACAGGGGGCAGTCAGTGGGGGCAGCTGGAGCAGTGCCTACCATGCGGGAGGCACAGAGCTGTGGGTGAATGGGAGATGGAAGGCCGAGCGGCTCACTCCTCCTGGAAAGGCTGCTGCTGCTGCTAAGTCGCTTCAGTCATGTCCGACTCTGTGCGACCCCATAGACAGCAGCCCACCAGGCTCTCCCATCCCTGGTAGTCTCCAGGCAAGAACACTGGAGTGGGTTGCCATTTCCTTCTCCAATGCATGAAAGTGAAAAGTCAAAGTGAAGTCGCTCAGTCGTGTCCAACTCTTAGTGACCCCATGGACTGCAGCCCACCAGGCTCCTCCATCCATGGGATTTTCTAGGCAAGAGTACTGGGGTGGGGTGCCATTGCCTCCTCCCCCTGGAAAGGCTAGCTGAGTGCAATCCCAAAAGCCAGGCTGCCCAGCAATGTAAGACCGAAATGGAAGCCTAGCTCAGCACTTCAGTGCTAAGGGCTCACCCCGCCTCTGAACTCCTCCGACACTGCCAGTTGCCAGCATGCCTGTGGCACACAGGTCCTGGGATACGTTCACGGACAAGCCTCTGAACCATGCCATCACGGCTGGCTCGGGCCAAGGCACCACAGGAGACCGTGGACTAGTAATGTTATTGTCATGTCGGCCAATCCCGCCTCCCACAGGCTCACCATGCAGGAGGCCCTCCACGGCGCTAGCTCACTGTTATAGCTCTGCCATGCGCTACAGATGAGGAAACCGAGATAGAGTCTGAGGCTGTGGGGCCAGAAGGCGGCAGGGCAAGCGTGTCCACCCCAGGCAGTGTGTGCGTTAGTCGCTCAGTCTTATCCGACTCTTGGCGACCTCGTGGACTGTAGCCCGCCTGGCTTCTCTGTCCATGAAATTCTGGCAAGAATACTACAGCGGGTTGCCATTCCTTTCTCCAGGCAATCTTCCCAACCCAGGGATCAAACCTGGGTCTCCCGCACCACAGGCAGGTTCTTTATTGTCTGAGCCACCAGGGAAGCCCCCGCCCCAGATGGGCTGGACCCCTCAAACACAGACTTGTCCTCACCGCTCCTTGCTACCTTCCTCTCTTGAAGCTGCATCTGGAGGGGAAGGTGAGGTCTGGACACAGAGGGAGCCCCTCCTGGCCAGCAGCAGGGGCTGAGGTGCAGCCTGGAGGGGCAGTCAGGAAGGGCAGAACCCAGGTCTGGTGTTCCTGTCGGTTGTCATGTCGGCCAACCCTGATCCTCACAGGCTTCCCGGGCAGGTACGCCCACCTTCTCATCCACGCCCACCAGGCTGGCCAGGACACCCGTCACCATTTCCTCGGGCCTGAAGATCCGAGCCAACAGCAGTGAGGTGCCACGTGGCATGTGGCAGATGGTGGCCCCCGAGGGGGCTCCAGGGGGCTTTCTCGCATCCTCAAGCCCATCCCCCTGCACAGGGAGGGGACTTTGGTTGGCTGTGCTTCTCCTCCCTGCCCCTACATCATGGTGCCTTAGCATCTTGGATTTTTTAGGGGGTACAGGCACACCACACAGCCTGTGGGATCTTAGTTCCCCGACCAGGGACTGAACCTGTGACCCTAAAGTGAAAGTGCAGAGCCTTAACCACTGGACCACGGGGGAAGTCCACATCTTGAGTATTTTGAGCTGTAGGAATCTGAGACACAGAAGGGGCTGCAAGAACTCCCTGACCTCCTCTGAAGCAGGTTGTAATACCCTCAGGTAAGACTCACCTTCCCTTTACCTGGGGGAAAGGAGCATCCTTATGTCCAAGATGGGGGCAACTGAGCCACCCCCCACCAGCAGGTTTTGCTCCATCTCCCCTCATTTATTCCTATCCTTTTTCTATCACATTCTCCCAGGACTCTCCACTGGTCATCACACCTAGCAGGAGGCATCACCGTTCCTTTACGTTTTCATTTCCTTATGAAGGCTCCTGGGTCACATAACTGAAAGTGAAAGTGAAGTCGCTCAGTCATGTCCGACCCTTTGCGACCCGTGGACTGTAGCCCACCAAGCTCCTCCATCCATGGGATTCTCCAGGCAAGAACACTGGAGTGGGTTGCCATTTCCTTCAGACCCAGGGATCGAACCCAGGTCTCCCACATTGCAGGAAGACGCTTTAACCTCTGCACTACCAGGGAAGCCTTAAAATTTATATGAAATCTTTATTGAATCTCAGAATGCTTTTCTCCTGTTAACTGTCTTTGGTTACAGAGCCCCAGCCGAGAAGTTAAAAGGACACAAGGGGAAAACTATTTTTCCTCCCCTACCACTGATTCACTGGCTAAAGACCATCCTAGCACCTGGGGACTGGGGACAGGGGCAGGGCAGGTTTGCGTGTTTGTCATCATACTCCTGACACCATCACGCCTGACACCTGCTGGCAAACAGCAGGTACTCAACCCAGTTATTTAACTGGGTTTTGGATTGGGGGCAGGAGGAGAAGGGAATGACAGAGGATGAGAGGGCTGGATGACATCACTGACTCCTTGGACGTGAGTCTGAGTGAACTCCAGGAGTTGGTGATGGACAGGGAGGCCTGGTGTGCTGCAATTCATGGGGTCGCAAAGAGTCGGACACGACTGAGCGACTGAACTGAACTGATGGTAAGGAAACTGCAGAGGGGAGAAATCCAATGTTATCTCTTTTGCTCTTTTCTTAAATACATACGGTATTAAAACTCATGCTGGGGACGTCCCTGGTGGTCCAGTGGTTAAGAATCCGCCTTCCAGGCTATACCCCAATACAAAATAAAAATTTTCTCTTTTTTAAAAAGAAAAGATCTGGGGAGTTCAATAAAGAGAAGAAGAAAAAAAAAAAGAATCCACCCTGGCTTCCAGTGCAGGGGATGCAGGTTCGATCCCTGGTTGAGGAACTAAGACCCTGGCCACTGCTACAAAGACCCAGCACAGCCAAAAATAAAAAATAAGTACATAAAAAATCATGTTGAATGATGGTGAAATAATAAGAATGTCTGTGACTGCTTAGAGGTTGGTTTCGTTTTCTGCAATTAAAAAGGAAAGGAAGGACACTTCTCTTTGACAAGGGAAACTTTCTCTCATATGAGGCTCGAGAAGGATTTGCCTTTGCTCTGTCACTGGGCAGGGTCACTAGATGAAGACTTTAAAGATAGAACGGGGACCTCCCCGGTGGTCCAGTGGTTAAGACTGCGTTTCAGACACAGGGACGCAGGGGGTCAGGGAACTAAGAGCTCACAGGCCCCAAGGGGAAAAGGAAACCTGAGTTGGCCCCTCAACTAGGAAAGAGGGTGTGGAAAAGCTGAGGGTGCCTTGCACCCCTCGTGATAGCACCCTGTGACCACCACGCTGGGAACCCTAAAGGCGATCCTGCCCTCCCCGCCCAGGGTGACAGCTCTGCACAGGGACGAGGGCTACCGTTCAGACTGTCATCGGTGGCTTCTGAGGGAGGCTCCTCCTGAGGCCCAGGCTCACTCCTTCTCAGGGAGGGTGAGAGCTCATCAGCCCCCACGGTCGAGGGTGCTGATTTCACAAGGGCACCAGGGATGGAAAGCGACACCGTGCGGGAGGCAGACGTGTGCATCTGTGGGGAGTGACTTCTCAAGCCGGCGCCGCGAAGTGTCCCGTCTGCTGACCGTGACGTTGACAGCCACGAAGTGGGGAATGGCTTTGAGCTGGGAAGATCCTTACTGGGCCGTGAAAGGGCTCTTGGTGGAGTTGGGATTTGACCCTAAGTGGGCGGAAACAAATGAAGGGAAATTAACCAAACATATGCTAAGTCCTGATCAAGCGACATTGGGGTTGGTGGACAGTGTGAGGCCTCATGATGACCGTTACCACTCTCAGCCCCTTTCTCTCTTCTCCCCTCATTTATGGAAGTTGAGGGACAACATTTAGGCAAGATAATTCTGGGATTAGAAATACTCAGAAATATTGCTTGGCTTTCAAATCGTGTCTGACTCTTTGATAGCCCGCGGACTGTAGGCTGCTGGCCCCCTCCGTCCATGGGATTTCCCAGGCAAGAATGCTGGAGTGGGTTGCGATTTCCTTCTCCAGGGGATCTTCCTGACGCAGGGACTGAACTCACGATGTCTGCTTGGCTGGAGAAAGAAATGGTGACCCACTCCAGTATTCTTGCCTGGGAAATCCCATGGACAGAGTGGCCTGGTGGGCTACAGTCCAGAAGGGTCGCAAAGAGTCAGACCAACTTGGTCACAAGAGTGACTAAGCAAAACTGGCCAAAGCACCTCTACTGTAATTTCCCTTAATAGCAAGTGCTGGTGAAGATGTGGAGACATTGGGAGCCTCATACACTGCGGATGGGAATGTAAAACAGTGCAGCCGCTGTGGGAAACAGTTTGCCTGTTCCTCAGCTAGTTACACACAGATTTACTAATAGGACACAACAGTTCTGCTCCTAGGAGAAACCCAAAGAATTGAAAACAGGGACTCAGATACTTGTAACACTACTCATAATTGCCAAAAGGTGGAAACATCCCAGATGTCCACCAGTGGATGAGTGGATAAACACAATGTGGTCCACCCACGCAATGGAATATTACCCAGCCATAAAAAGGAATGGAGCGCTGATGCATGCTACAATGTGAGTGAACCCCGAGAGCATCACGCTAAGGGAATGAAACTGGACACAAGAGGTCACAGGTTGTATGATTCCACTGGAAAAATGTCCAGAACAGGCAAACCCATGGAGACAGAAAGCAGATTAGTGATTATTAGGGTTTGGAGGACAGGGAAACCGGGAGTGATTACATGGTGCACGTGTCCGTGCTAAATCACTTCAGTCACGTCAACTCCTTGTGACCCTATGGACTGTAGCCCACCAGGCTCCTCTGTCCACAACATTCTCCAGGCAAGAATACTGGAGTGGGTTGCCATGCCCTCCTCCAGAGGACTTTCCCAACCCTGGGATCAAACCTGCATCTCCTGTGACTCCTGCATTGCAGGCAGGTTCTCTACCACTGAGCCAAGAAGGAACACTGATAGTAATCAGTAACGGTTTACTTTTGGGAGGATGGAAATGTTTTGGAATGAAACAGGTGGCAGTTATACAACATTGTAAATGTACTAAATGCCACTGAATTGTTCATTTTTAATAGGTTAATTTTAGGTTATAGGAATTTCACCTCAACTTAAAAAAAAAATGGAAATGGAGCCTTCCCAAGTTAGTGATTCCCATATGGTACAACCAGCAAACGGGCGTGGGTCACCAATGGCAGTGATCACGGCTGGGGCTGCATCAGTCATACAAAGTGCCGTCCTGCGGGGTATACAGTCACCAGCGCCACATGGTGCAAAACCACCTGCCGTGTCTGAAATCTGATCCCTTACAGAGCAGGCCAGGAGTGGGTCCCCGTGATCGGCTGAAACCCAGCTCCTCCTCATCCAACACTCTCTCAAGTAGCTTATGGGTGATGGTGCTCATCAAAAGAATCTAATGCTATGACATAAAGGCACAAATGCAAAGTCTTAATACAAACAGTACAAAATAAATAAGTGCAAAATGCAGGGATGTCCCTGGTGGTCCAGTGGTTAAGAAGCCACCTTGCAATGCAGGGGATGGATGCAGGTTCAATCCCTGGCTGGGGAGTTAAGATCCCACATGCCACAGAGCAACTTGTGTCGCCAACTACTGAACCCACGAGCTCCAGAGCCATGTGCTGGGATGAGAGTCCCTGTGCCACAAAGGAAGATCCCACGTGCCCCAACTGAGACCCGATGCAGCCAGATAAACAAATACAAAACAAAAATGGATAAATACATGCAAACCTTACCGAGACTAGCTTTGTTTGCTCTTTCTCACTGGCTTTGGTGAAACCCTGATTGGTGGGTGTTTCTTTTTCCCTGGAAGATTCTATCAAGCTCCCCAGCAACTCTTTCATTTCCTCTTCATCACTGTCTGGAGAATCCAGTGTTCTAGGAGGTTGTTTCTCTTTGGGTCTTTGAGCATCCCTCTCCTTCCCAACCTGGGCTTCCACAGGTATCTTTTCCATCTGTGCTTCTCTCTTCTTTAGAAACCTACTGACCTTCCCACTCGGCATGTCTGTTTCAGGGACAGGAATTTCAAGGGCCTGTTCCTGGGAGGGTTGTCCTGTGTTCTGTGAAGCAAGGTCAGCCGACCTCCTGGGGGGAGTTTCCTCTGCTCTGCTAGGGAGCCAGTCCTCAGATTCCGCATCCGACGGATCCACCCGCACCTTCCGGCTCCTGATCTTCGTCTCTATCTGTGCCAGCTTCGTGAGCGCTGCGTGGGCCCTGACCTTGGAGGCAGTGGTTGATGGTCTGCTTGAAGAGTGCCAGGGCTTGCTCCCCAGGACAGCGCTCTCTTTTGGCAGGAAGTGTTTTCCACCCAGAGTCTGGTTTCTGTTTAAAAATCTGCTGGGACCAGGTGCTATTTTGGTAAGACTTCTGATATCAGAGTTCCACATGTCCCCCATCTTTGAATCTTCTAAGGAAATATCACTGAGGTCGCCAAAGATGTCACACACAGGACGGCTGGGTTTTCTTATTGAAGCCATTCTAGGGAGTAAAGACAGAAAACTTAAGAATCAGAACACCTGATGTTCGTACTGCCAGTTCAAATCTCTCAACAGCTCCCACCACTTGGGAGAGACCACATCTCCTTTTGCCATCTGGCCAGAGCCGCCCCTCCAAGCCAGATGACCACCATGAAAATAAGACACCTGGGACGTCCCTGGTGGTACAGTGGGTAAGAATCCGCCTGCCAGTGCAGGGGACACAGGTTCGAGCCCTGGTCCAGAAGATTCCAGAAGCCACCGAGTAACTAAGCCCGAGCACCACAGCTTCTGAAGCCTGCGTGCCCTAGAGTGTGTGCTCCACAACAAGAGAAGCCACCCCGATGAGAAGCCCACACACTGCACCCAAGAGTGGCCCCGCTTGCCGCAACGAGAGCGAGCCCTGGAGCACCAGCTAAGACCCAGGGCAGCCAAAAAATAAGTTAAAAAGACATAAATAAGACACCTGGTATGTTGCTACTGAGTTACCCTTTAGGGCCAGGCATTAAGTGACATATGCTACATATGAAAGACAGAAGTCAGAGAGTCTCGGGCCCCAGCAGGATGCCCAGTACTTCGTTCAGAGCTGCAGTACCTCATTTACCCCTCACTTGACCCTGTGAGTTGGTTATTGTCACCCCTCTCTCATAGAAGGAGAGGAAGGAAATGAAGGCCCCAGCAGGTGAGATCCTGATCAGTGAGTTGTTACTGGTGTTCAGTTGCTCAGTCGTGTCTGATTCTTTGAGACCCCATGGACTACAGCACGCCAGGCTTCCCTGTTCTTCATTGTTTCCCAGAGTTGGCGCAAACTCATGTCCATTGAGTCGATGTTGCCATCCAACCATCTCATCCTCTGTCATCCCCTTCTCCTCCTGCCCTCAATCTTTCTCAGCATCAGGGTCTTTTCCAATGAGTCAGCTCTTCGCATCAGGTGGCCAAAGGATTACAGTTTCACCATCAGTTCTTCCAATGAATACTCAGGGTTGATTTCTTAGGATTGACTGATTTGATCTCCTTGCAGTCCAAGGGACTCTCAAGAGTCTTCTCTAGCACCACAGTTCAAAAGCATCACCTCTCTGGCGCTCAGCCTTCTTTATGGTCCAACTCTCACATCGTTCGTGACTACTGGAAAAAACCATAGCTTTGACTGTATGGCCAGTGAGTAGCAGAGCCAGATTCAAAGCTTAGGCTGATTCCAAAGATCTCGCTCACCCCCTGAGCTCTTCACTGTCTCTCCAGCGGCCCCACTTCAACTCCAAGTCAGTCCTACTCCCCAGTCGCACCCCAAGTCTGGTCTCCTCCTCTATCCAAATGGCCTCAGTTCTCTCAAAAAAAAAAAAAAAAAAAGAGCTGTTGAGCTTTCGGCTTTTGGCTTGGAGGAGGCCAAGATGCAACTTTCTTTACTCGTCCCGAATCTGGGTTCATCTGACACCAGCCACCTCCACCATGGCGCCTAAGTTCAACCCCAATGAGATCAAAGTCGTGTACCTGAGGTGCACCGGTGGGGAGGTCAGTGCCATATCTGTCCTGGCCCCCAAGATCAGCCCCTGGGTCTGTCTCCAAAAAAGGTCAGTGATGACATTGCCAAGGCAACTGGTGACTGGAAGGGTCTGAGGATTACAGTGAAACTGACCATTTAGAACAGACAAGCCCAGACTGAGGTGGAACCTTCTGCTTCTTCCCTGATCATCAAAGCCCTCAAGGAACCACCAAGAGACAGAAAGAAGCAGAAAAACATTAAGCACAGTGGAAACATCACTTTTGATGAGATCAGATGCGGCATCGGTCTCTAGCTAGAGAACTTTCTGGAACCATTGAAGAGATCCTGGGAACTGCCCAGTCTGTGGGCTGCAGTGTTGATGGCCACCGCCCTTATGACATCATAGATGGTATTAACAGTGGTGCGGTAGAGTGCCCAGCTAGTTAAGAACAGCAAAGGGAAAAGAAAAATAAAGTTTCATTTGACAACTTCCCCCCCTCCCCCCACACACACACAAAAAGAGCTTTTGAGAGCCTGCCCTGGTAGTCCAGTGGTTAAGACTCCACATTCCCAATGCAGGAGGCCCAGGTTCAACCCCTGGTCAAGGAACTAAGATCCTGCATGCCACACAGTGAGGCTAAATAAATAAAAATAGTTTTAAAAACTGGCTGTACTATTTTTTTTAAGCTGTTTTTGAAACTCAATCTATATGTTTAATGAGCTCCCAAGAAATCTTATTTTACTTAGTGTAAGAACCAGTGCCCTGGGAGCAGGACTGGGGCCTTTGGACAAACACAGATCGCCCTCTCCTCCCATCCTGCATGAAATGTCAGCCACGTGTTGTGCGTGTGAGCTAGTGTACATTTTTCTGGGGAGAAGGGCCTGAGTTTTCATCGTATTCTCAGAGTTCTCATGTACCCCTGAAAGAATATGAACAATCCACTGCAAGATTTACCAAGGTTTCAAAAGATTTTAAAGACTTGGGAAAAATATGGCATGGGTGGGTGTCTGCTGCAGTCCCTCTAGTGAGGAACTTGTCAATGGCAATGAAAATGTGAAATGCACAGAACCATGAACCCACAATTCCACATCTGGGAATTTACCTACAGTTGCATTCTCAAAGTCACATAGAGATGTCCAAGGAATGTCTTGGTAGCGTTATTTGTACTAATCAAAAACAGAGGCCCAGTGAGGTCCAGACCACCACAGGTACACAATGGAATATTAGGCAGCCACTAAAGGAAGGGGGAGAATCTGTGTGCATAACATCTCCAGCATAATGGTCTGTGACGCAGAAAAGACGAGATGTAGAACCATGCCTCAGCTCCATACTGTTTGAATGGTGGGACTTGCCTGGTGGTCCAGGGGTTAAGACTTTGTGCTTCCACGGCACAAAGCACAAAGACTTTGTGCTTCAGAGGGCATTGGCTCAATGTCTGATCAGAGAACTAAAATCCCACATCCTGAACAGTGCAGCCCAAAAACCCCCCAAAATACTGTTTGAATGTTCTACCAAGACTATATATGTTACTTTTATTAAAAAACAAAAAAGTACTATGAGACCCAAAAAAAGCTTTTCCCCCTTCTCTATCCACTTGGAAAACTATTTATTAGGATTACCAGAATAAATAGAGAACGGTCAATTATTTGAATTTCAGATAAACAGCAAATAATTTTTAAAAATTAAGTATGACACAAATATTTTTATGGTAAAAGCTAATGTTCTGAACATTTTATACTAAAAAGCATTGTATTCCAAATATCTTTATATTAAAAAATTATTTATCTGAAATTGAAATTCAACTGGGTGTCCAGTATTCTGATTTGTTAAACTTGGCAACTCTACATCTTATACACCTTTTAAAGCTGAGTTCAAATATTTTGTGCTAGGCAAAGCATTTAACCTAGTCCCTAAGATCCTGGACAAGAATGAATTATTTTTAGATTTTATTGTCTGTTTCTCTGACTAGTGTGCTTGCTCTCTTATCCCCATCTTAACAATTCATATACTAAGAGTGCCCAGCATAGGCCTGACCACAGGGGTCAATGAATGGAAAACCACACAGAATTCCTAGAGGGAGAGACCCTGGTCAGACTACTTAACCATTCTGTGCCTCAATTTCAGTTCAGTTCAGTTCAGTTCAGTCACTCAGTCGTGTCCAGCTCTTTTCAACCCCATGAATCACAGCACGCCAGGCCTCCCTGTCCATCACCAACTCCAAGAGTTCACTCAGACTCACAGCCATTGAGTACATGATGCCATCCAACCATCTCATCCTCTGTCGTCCCCTTTTCTTCCTGCCCCCAATCCCTCCCAGCATCAGAGTCTTTTCCAATGAGTCAACTCTTCACATCAGGTGGCTAAGTACTGGAGTTTCAGCTTCAGCATCATTCCCTCCAAAGAAATCCCAGGGCTGATCTTCAGAATGGACTGTTGGATCTCCTTGCAGTCCAAGGGACTCTCAAGAGTCTTCTCCAACACCACAGTTCAAAAGCATCAATTCTTCGGCGCTAAGCTTTCTTCACAGTCCAACTCTCACATCCATAAATGACCACTGGAAAAACCATAGCCTTGACTAGATGGACCTTTGTTGGTAATGTCTCTGCTTTTGAATATGCTATCTAGGTTGGTCATAACTTTTCTTCCAA